>VKOC01000005.1:1925940-1957278 GCA_009364415.1 Spea multiplicata
ATATATATATATACACACATACATATATACGGCCCTACACATAAGAGTTGAAAATTGTAGCTCCCCGTCAGCATGTTTGTGGTTTAGTGGCCGCTGGCCTTAAAGTGCCAGGGCAGTTCTTTTTCCCAGTCTGCCATTGCATTACAGCCATTCCATACCTCTATAAGTATAAAAGAACTCCTGTGGTCAAATAAGTCATTTAGCAAACTAGCTGGGACCAGGGAGCCTTCTTTTTTACGATCCTTTTTTTCTTTAGAATGATAACAATTTTAGGCAACTATCTTGTTTTGACAAAGAAGAATAGAGTCAACTCTCTTCTGAATTATACTTATTTTCATTTAAGAGATATATTATTACATCTTATTATATATATATATATATATATATATATATATATATATATATCAATAACATGGAAAGAGATTGTAAGCTCTGTGCCTTAGGATGTATAACATGCCCAGTCCGCGCCGCTGTTAAAAGCAGTTTAGTGTGTAGGTCTCAAGCTGAGTTAAACCCTTGTGAAATTGTGTAAGTACGAGATTATTGTCAAGAAATACCAGACAAGAGAAAAAAAAATAGGAAGCGGCATAAACAAAAGTCCAATCTTTTCCCACAAACGTCTACAGTTTAACATTTCACCTGTGGCGGTACTTATCAAAAGGATCCTTAAGAACCCTTAAGAGAGTCAGATAATGCTATCGAAATCTAATAAAAAGTGACACGGCATATCAGAAAACGTGATTTTCTGCCAAAGCAGCTGGTGAGCTACGTCGTATGACACGGTTTAAAAAGAGAACATTCTCGCCCTGTCTCTAAACATTGTATCTAAAGGGTGAACTGCCACATACAGGAAACGTGTTAGGAAGAAATGACCCTATGTGCAGCTGACATGATGTCCACTTACATACAGAAACATGTCACCTTATTTCGGCTGTCATAAAACCTGAGGCTACTTTTAAGTTGTTTTTGTCTCCGCTTCTTTCTGTCTCAATATTTATTTTGTCTTCTGGTTGTCACAAAAGGCAACGTTGAGCCGTGTCTTGGGAAAGATTAAGCGAACCAACAAAGATTCTGCGTGACTCGGGTTATTAAAAGAGAATTTTAAATAAGTCCCAGTTAATACGTACAATAATAATTATTATTATTGTTGAACTATTAAGTTGCAGATATTTTTTTGGAACAGTATAGGTCTACAACTGCTTCAGAGGAGAAATGTTAGAACAAGAGGCCATAGTCTAAGACCGGAGAGGTTTCGATGTAATGTAAGGAAGTTTTACTTTACTGAGAGGATGGTGGATAAATGGAACACCATCCCATCAGATGTGGTGGAGGCTGATACAGAAAGGGAACATGCATGGGATAGGCATATGGCTCCTGAATTAAAGACGAGACCAACTGATTGACTCTACATCACGACTAGATGGGCCAAATGATTTCAAAAGTAGGGGCTCCCTTTCTCTCTGGACGATGTGGTTTTATCTTCCCTCCTTTCTGCTTGGCAGAAGCCGGGGCTGTGAATCGCTGGATGATTTCACAGAGGAGATCCAAGTTGGGGAAAAAAATCATTTTACTTTGCAAACTGGACCTTTTATTCACTTGAGTATGAGGACAAGAGTCTTTTATTGGGGGGAGGATTGTTTTATTTTTGTGTTTGTTGGTTTGGGGTTTCTTCTGTTCCTGGTAAGGGCAGCTGCTGTGGGTTTTTCATTTTCTTCTGTTTTAGGCAGAACCAATTCAAAACCTTAAATGTTTTTTTTTTTTTAAAAAAAAAAAAACAGTTTTAGTTTTTTATTCTCCTATAGATATATATTTTCCTTATTGAAACATTGAAAGTTTAATCCACATAATTTCATTTTCTGCTGTTGCTCTACATATTTTTTGCGACTTTTAGGGCAGTAGAACACCGTGATGCACTCTTACCCATCAAACATTCGGCATTCCTAGAAACGACGAACATCGGAGGAAGGGGAAAAAAAAAGAGAGATTTTAATGCCAAAAGAGGTACCGTCCGGCCAAAAAAAGGACACTTGGGAGATATCACAAATGTTTTCCGTGAATTCCTGTAGAACACTTATGGATCATACAGGTAGAGACAGAAAAACTTTCATCTGAAAATTTGATTTGCAAACAAACAAAATATTAAAATAAAAAAAAAATCTTGTAATTTTAAAGATATCTTCAGTTTAATCTCCTTTTTTCAGTTGCTTTCAGTTATCGTTATAGATATATGCAATGCTTTCCTTTTTCACTATTTTTTTCCTTTTAAAGCAATCCTAATTATATTATTTTAATGACTTTTTAAAAATAAATTTTATATTCTTCATTAACGTGTGCTCTTATAAGTTCATTTTGTGCTCTATGTGAGGAAGACAAGTGGATATGTGAAGGGATAAAGCATTGTGTTACTTAAACGCCGGTTCCTATCTTTAGTAAGATGATGAAATCTATTCTCATTTAATTTGCAGAGTGCTCTGTCATTAATGTGTCACTGAGAACTTGACACCACTTCAGCAGAGCTGCTTTCAATTCCTGTTTGCAGGCAGAATAGCTTTAAACAGGGCAGAAGCCTGGTTTTTATTTCTGTATAAATATATATATTTTTTTCATTTTTCCAGCAAAATATGTCTTTTAAATAAACGATAACGTGTATATGTATGCGTTGCCCTCTTCCCCTGTCCCATTCCTTAGGTTTAAATGTTTTAAAGTACAGCGTGAGTAACCCTAACCCTCTTTGAGTACTTTAATTCTAATTCTTAGAAAATAGAACTAAAATAAAAACAACCTGAGGGTGAAGCTGCAGCCCGGCAGCTGCGCTTCTCATCTGGGGTCCAACAATTCATGCCACTGATTGGCTGGAGTATCCCTTTAAGAAGACAGGACACATAACTACATTTTATTGTATTTTGGTAAATCATGACAGCACTTATAGGACTGTTTAAAAAAGTCTAAAATCTTCATGGGTGATTTTATCCAAAGCACTTTATAAATCAGTGGTGGGCCAAAAATTTTGATAATGGCCCCCGTCTTTTTTTTATTTTTTTTTTTACCACTGTTAACTTAATTCATCAAATTATCTCAATGAATAATAAAATATGATGGTTGACTTCCTAAGTAGATTCCTTCTTACTCCAAATCAGATAACGCTCCCTTATTGCACCCCTTTTCCGGTACTCAAGGGGTTAAATCCATCTAGGATCTAAGATCCCTCGTCTATCCGTTTCCAATATACATGGGAATTTGCATTTGATGTAAGGATAGATGATACCACTTCCTACCTATTCCACCGAGACATCACAAGAACATGGATCTGCAGATTCAGAATAAAAATAAATAAATAAATTTTAAAAAAAAACCCAACACAATGATTTCCTTCCTTATTAATTGCATAATTGCTTTTTCACATAAGGTAATTTGAGCTCTTGGGATTTTAGAGAATCACTTACTGTGAGCAAACAGAATATTTTAACCCATTCAACCAAATTCCCCTCGCTAATTGCCATTAGAAATCCAGTATTCCTGCGCTCGGGGACATCACCTTCGGTTTTAAAGCGTTTAGTCAATTAGGGAATACTGAGCACACGCATTTACTTCCATTATGGATTTTTTCCTCTCTTTCCTCTCAAAGCATTTGTCAATTACTTTCAATTTAGAATCCATTTCTAAAAACATCAGAATGACAGGTGACAATGAAGTGCGCGAAATCTCTTCTAGAATCTAGACAAATGGAACGTCAAATGGGGAAAATTGCGTTGTCTGCACTTAATGAAATCTACGGTATAAATTAATTGATGAAAGGGTAATGTAATTCCCATACGTAAAAATGAAATAAGGGCACATGTAGTAAAAATGTAAAAAAAAAAACAGATAGTGAAAGTAGTAATAAACACAATTCCTTGAGAGTCTAAGTGATATATTTTAAATATACTAAAGCACTATATATACTAAAGCAGTTATATATACAATGTGTGTGTTGTGGGTACAAAAATTTAAATAAAATGCACTAAACTGCATTTGCTCCAATATATAGATAAATGATTTTGTGTCTATGAAGCTGTGTGCAAAACACTCTAAAATAAGAAAAAAATGTATCTGTGATTTCAAATAGAATTAAAGATTTATAATAATGATGTCGAATAATAAAATTGCAATATTTCACACTACCCTATATCATAGCCCACCTTACATGTTTCAGGTGTCCAAACTGGGACCCCAGGAGGGGGTATAGTCTGACCTGAGAGGAGGCATGGTCGGGGTAAGACTATTAGCTCACGATACCCAGAGAGCCACCTTACTGTCCTCAGCGCCAGAATGCCACGAGGTGGCCATGTGGGAATGCAATGGACGTTCCCTAGGTCAGCCGGGGAAGATAAGGAGATATTATGCAGGACAATATCCAAAAAGCCAGACTGTCCCATTAAAATTAGGACACTTGTAAGGTACGCTACATAGTTTGTACATATTACCAAGCTAATATATATGTATATATAGTACAGAGATCAGTACAACTGGTTCATTGCCACTTTGGACTTTCAGCTAAAAGTATACGGCTGATGTCTTCAGCAAAATTGTATTTGCAGGCAATTTCAAGAAAATATTGATACAAAAAAGTTCCTGATCCTTTGTGCGATAACTTGCATGTTTGGACTCTGCTACATTAGGAAAAACTTTCAATTTAAATGCCCTGTTCTTGAAATTTGATCTCCAGTATTAGACCAAGGGTGCTATGGATGCACATCATGCTAAAGCCAATCATGGTGGCACTGGCATAACTACAGGGGTCCTCTAGGGGACCTGGTGCGACCCCTTGTTCCTGTCTCCTCGTACTGGTTCATAATAGTTTAGAAAGAGCCCTTCCGACGTGGACCGCACCAGTCCATATTGGAAGTGCCCTTTCTCAACTATGTTGATCCAGTACAAGGAGACAGGAGCATATCGGGGTCACGTAAGGTCACATGACCCTGCGGTGAAACCAAGGCTGCTGGAGCGGCGAGAGATAAGCGGGGGGGGGGCAGGAGGAGGGATGTTTGTATGTATATGTGTTTATATATGTATATAATAAGCTCATTTACACATACCCTATATAGGGAGCATTAGCTAGAAAGCCAGACCACCCAATATTAAAACCTTCTTCTGGACTGGGAAGTCTAAAAGTAGATACTGGAAAGGATGGCACTTGGTGGTTCATGCATCAAAATGGGTGATCACTGCCGTGCAATCAGATGAATATTTTTTACGCAGTCATTTAAACACATGTATTTACGATGCGCCCTGTCAGGCTAAGCATGTTATAACAGCCATTTCCTACCTGATTGATTTGCAAACATGCAGATCATCAGTCATAAGGGATCTGTAAACCATTACGCTTTATTTAAGACGACTGTAACTAGAATCGTTGACAAATGACTATGTCATATCATATACAGCCCATGTACCAATACTCTAGTCAGCTTTGTAGTTGTAACATACATATTGGGATGATAGCTCCATGACAGGACCACTCCAGTGGTTGCCGTGGCAAATAGACCACTTTTAAAACCTGAGAGGGAAGCTGTAGCCCTGCAGCTGATCTTCTCCTCCACTTCCAACAATTCTTCAAGTCAAAGAAGGGGTGATTTTATCCAAAGCATTTTATAAATCATCGGTGGGACAAACGTTTTGATAACGAACCCCTTCTTAGTTTCCCTCAATTCATCAAGTTTAAATGAAATCATGCAATTAAAGGTGCTGTCCCACCATTTTTATGACTAGAGGCGTCTGAAAAATGATTCTAAGTATTATAGAATACCCAGAACTTTCTATGAAATAATACTTAACACTGTAAAATTTAGCCTCATATTTTTAAGGGAGTGCTTAATTGTCATGTGACACAAAAGCAGGCAATGATAGGGTGTTCCCACAGACTTCGTCAATTTTGGGGGATTTTATGGATTTAACATTCCACCTACTAACAACAGAACCAAATGACAGATCTCCTAATGTTTATTCGCTTAATGTATTTGAGAGGTCCATGTTTTGTCTAAGGAAGAGAGCATATTTATATTTTTTTCGCTGGCAGTAATTGACCCCAATGGTTTTTTTTTGACACAGAATTCACTTTATTGATCTTCGGCTGATCACGTCCATGATAAACGAAGCCACAACGACGTCGGCGCAACAAACCACAATAACGGAACCTCGTTGAGATCACCGTACTTAACATAAAAATGTCATCACGGTCCTTACCGTCTCGCAGCGGTTGCAGGAATGGCCGGAGCTTTCTCCACCTTTCACTTCCTAAAGTTGCCCATTTTACCTTCAAATCTGATGAAGTGTCAAAGTCATTTACCAGTAATGAGTTCTGCTGCAAATTTTATTTTGCTTGGAATTTAATTAATGGCCCAAAGACTTTCCATTGTGATTTGAGCAAATGAATAATAAATCAAGGAAGGAGATTTGTCAGGGAAGGAACATCTGTTTCTTACAAGCGTTACAACATGACTACAGCTTGGCTGCGCATTACCAATAGATAGACAGTAGGAGTTCTTTTCTATTCTGCTCCTTCATTTATTGCTCCAGTGAAGGTGAACACACAACAGTCTAATGGGCCTCTGCTGTTAATAAAGCTTGGAGCATCCTTTCTTTTTGTAGCCTCTTTCGTTCGCCTGCGACTGTCCTTAGTACATGGTTTGTTGGTCAGCAATCGAAATTCTGCAGTGTCAGGGCTTTACTAGATAATTAATAAGAAAAAGACAAATTCATAGCCAGACACAAATGAAGCTGTCATCGCCTTAGTCTGAACTGCCACGTCTTTTATGTGCTTTGATACCGAGACAGACACATTGACCCAAAAGGTTCCTAATTGTTGCGGTGAAACGCGTTGACATTGGACCTTTAAACGTGCTAGCTATAGCTCTGTAAGGGTTAACCACTAAAGATAAGGGCCCCCTTAATCAAACCATACTAATTAGACTGTCAGCTTCTAAATGGTTAACCAGCAGCATGAAAATTCGTAATGCTAATGTAACATATGAACAGTTATGGAGAAGAGCGAGGAGTCTAATGCACAAAGGATTTGCACACGTAAAAAATAGGCTTTATCGTGAATTCTTTCCTATTTACTGCCAGAATACATTTAGCTGCGATACACAAAGGATCATTAAGTGCCCACAAGGTAGGTATAAATCGCCTTATGAAAATTGGCACAGCATGGCTTGTGATGGCCCAAGTGTAATGTTTGTAACTTATGCCGATCATAAATTGGGACACATGTTATGCGGAGTACCGAGCTATTTCCTTTAACCACTTTGTATTTGCATTTTGGTTTAATAAAAAAATTACACTTTATATAAACATAGAAATGTGTGTGTGTTTTGTGAATGTGCTCTGCTTCTTTCCAGCTGGCATCCCCACTAAATTATTGATTCATGCATTTGATTAGCAAAAGAAAATATTTTCTATCGCATGGATACAAAACCAGAATTTTTTTTCATAGATTTTAAGCACATTTTACATAAAATCGCACAAATAGTAATTATAATTGTTAAACAGCCCCTGTTGGTTGTTAAAACTGGGTAACAAAGAGGCGTCCATAACCTGGCATCATTAGACCACGCTATTTCAGTGTAAATTGATGGAATCACACAGCAACTTAACAATGGATATACGGTATTATAGGCTGGTGGTGTTCTACCTAAACATTGTTAGTCTAAGCCAATGCCAAAGAAGAAAAGGACAGAGCACTACCATATGACGTAGGATGAAAAGAGAGAAGAGCGATCGCCATACCTGGGAACTCTCCAGGTTTGATCCAGGGTCTCCAGAGCAGACCCTTCTCTTTCTCTGGGCAGGGGAGTGGCATTTGACCATACTCCTCTCTTTTATTTCCCCTCCTGCTCTCAGCATAATTAAGGCTGCCTGGGGCTAGCCCCACCCCTACATGAAGCCACTCCCCAGAGGTTCCAAAGTACTTAGAAACATGGTAGGACAACAAGGCTTGTGGTAGAACCCAAGCTCCTGGCCCAGGTAATTTGTAATACTGTTTAAAAGAAACCTGAGAAAAATGAACACTTAAATTTAGCAACTTACCTTAGACCCTTAAATAAAAAAGCATAGAGATATCATTTTACTGAAGCTTACACTATTCCAAGGAATTTCCATTATGTTTTATTGTCCCTTCTGACATGGGATTAAATTTTGATCCCTATTCTGTTAGCAGTAGACTCATGGATTGGTGGTATTCATCTGCCACACGGGCTGGGTGTTGCTGAGGCCAATCATCAAGTTACATGGCGGTCAGTGGGACTTTATTGCTTGGCTCATAGACAACTGCCTTTGGGTGAAAAAGAAAATTGCAACAGTCGAGTTAAAAATGAACGTACAAGTCAGTGTAACTGATACGAAAAACAAATTGCAGCCATAAGGTTGGTGCTGGACTCACGAAACTAAAGTAAGTTCAAGTAAGATTCACAAGCTTTTAACAATGATGGTGAAAAAAGTAATATGGGATGTTGGGATCAGTAACTAACATATACCCATGGGAACTCATAACATCACAAAGTTTGACTTTTATCAATATATTTTTTCTGGAATGCTCTGGATACATATTAAATATGGCAGTTGTCCTCAAATATTTCATGGAGGTGACTATAAAAAGGTTCAATCTGTCCCATGTACTATATTAAAAAACAAAGAGCCAATGCATACTATAAGGGATTCCCTTTTATAGGCAGCTAAACATACTTCAGAACTGTTCACCCTTGAACCCTCCTTTTTCAACGCGACATGTCATGAAAATGACCTTCAACGTCTTAGAGACCACCTGTGGTCCAAAAAGAACAGTTTGTGTTTAACTTAAATATAAAATGTAATATAATACTGTATGTAATGGGAATATTTTCTACATTGGTTAGTAGAGGGTCCTTTTTCACCCATCTCTATCTTCCTGAGAAACCCACTGCCAAATTTCAGCACCAGTCTTAAATTACACATTAACATTGCCATTTTTGTTTGGACTTTTGTAGAGTTTCTTCAAGAAAATCTTTGCATGTGTCGAAAGAACAGACAATGCCATTGCTCCTGCTATAACGCTTCTTACTCATTGCGAAATAAGTTAACAGCTTTCCAGGAGAACAGGAATTTGTTCCAGTCCCTGGTTTAAATGTTTATGCTAATTGCTATTTATTGGCTCAGATGCAAATCATAGGCTGGCCAAAGTGAAATTTTATGACGATCAAACTCCCCCCTTTTGAGCAAATTGAAAAAGTGAAACAAGAAGGAGATGAAATGAGCCGGAGATGGTCTTAATGGTTGACTTTTAATGGGGAAGATGAAATTAAGACTGATTTACGTGGTCAACTCCCCCTGTTTTCTCTTATCAGCTCATTTGGCAGGAAAAATGGAAAAGTAATTGTTCTACTTTCCCTATAAGCTTTGAAGCATTATTTACTGGAGAAAATTAATCACTGTTTATACTTCATCCACACCGATCCTGCTCCATCAGCATTATATACTCCATACAAAACAACTAGTCCCCAACAAATTAGACGGCTCAAGTCACAGATCCTGATGAGGCGTGCCTTAATTTTCTGGGCCGTGGGACTTAATGAAGACTCCTTTCAAAGGTAGACATATTTGTATTTCTACAACATTAATAACAAAGACCCAATGCTTTTCGACCTCGGCGTGTAAAGTCGGCGTGTATAAAGCTTTGCTTGGTGATGGAAGATATGCTTAATGAGATCATACAGTAGTTCAGAAAGTCATTTGCACCTTAAGTTTAGGTTTATAAAGCCATATAAAGTTGTTGATAGGTTGAGCGCTGACCTCTGAACCGCAAGAGTTATGGAAATGCTATTTTTATGTAAATTTACAGAGAACAAAAAGGTTGCCTTATCAGAAACCTGAGTACACAGATGCTAATGTAACACTCCTTACAAAGGAAGCCTGGTGGAAAAATACATTTATACACAGCAATTTACTTTACAACTGGAAAAAAGACCTTTATATAATTTTGTTCCAATACATTTCCTTTATCTGCAGACCTGGAGACCAAGCACCACACTGAGCTGATTCTTTATGGCAATGCTAATTGAGTCCCTGATTAGACCTTTACTCCATAGACTTTCATCGGTCACAAAGTCCCTCTGGGAAAGTAGCCCATTTTTTTCTGTAATTAAATTTGTGCTCCCATCAAAAAACATCTGAATATAATAGTGGGAGACAGAAATGCAGAAAGTCAGGGATCTATAGCGCCCCCAACCCATTAATTTTAATGATATTTAATAAACTTTTATCAACACCTACATAGGGATACTCCATGTGTGTTTCCTGAAGTAGCACATCAAGACATCTTCAGTAAATGTAGAATCCCCTTTGGAAAAAATCATTATTTTCATCATCCATTCAATACTTTATATCACCATTTTCCTTTTCAGCCTCTTTGATCACATATTTTTCATTTTTTTTTTATAAGTCTCTGTTCAAAATATGGCATAGGCATTGTGTATTGGATTTCGCTAGGCATCTTTGCTGCCCATTTGCTTAATGGAAAATATTTTTCAATACCAAAGGTTTTTCAAAGCCCTGATAAATAATATTTTATTCTAGTGGACTCTCTCCACCTAATTGGTTTGTCAATTCTTGTCTTGTCATACCCCTTGAATATATGTATTGTATTAAGCGATGCGTAGATTGTTGCCCTTCGTGGGCAAGTTACAAAGGAGATCTCTGATGGCAGCCATGGAGGAAGCAGCTCAGGGTATTGCCCCCGGTCAGGTCAAGGGCAGTGTACAATGTAATATATAGAATTGATAATAAAGGTTCTCCTTTTAACATGAAAAATGCGTATAACCATATTGTCCAAGAGAAGTAAGTAGTCTGTAGTCGACATTGATATAATTGATATAAAAAAGATGCTCCCTTCTTCAGATGGAAGATAAGGCCTTTGACACCCTGAAAGCTTACTTTAGGCTACATCTTTTTAAGTTGGGTCAATAAAATGTATGAACATCGGCTAAAGACTCCACAAAGCAAAATGGGCATATTATGACAATCCAATATGGCAGTGTAGTCAATTCTGATGACTCAAGGTTTGGTTTCAAAAGATGCAAAACTGTGCTTTTTGGAAAATGACATTTTGCTGGTTATTATACAAAATAAACTAATGCAGTGGTGTTTACAGATTTGATAACATCAAGATAGGAAATGTGTTGATATGGCAGATCTTGGCTTCCCTAGGGTGACATATTCCCCTATGACATTTACCCTTGATGATATGAACGGCCAACATGGTCACTTGTACTGTGATTGCCTTTCTCACTTTGGCATGGTGTTCCCATTATTTAGGATTTGAAAAAAGCTACAGTCTGATTTAATAACTTTAATTTGACTTTGCTATTTTTTCCCCCAACTACATTATTAAAGTTTTAAAAAGTACACGGTACATATCCGAGAATTTAAAAAAAATCACAAGTAGTAAAAGCCTTTTTAATATTATTTTTTATGATTAAAATGTAAAAATGATATAAGATAATTCTTAGCTGCTTGAAACTATTCTCATTAGCTTTTGTAATTATGAGAGTTCACTTAAGTAATTTATAGGTGGGTCTTTAATGCAACTGAAGTAATAATTGAATCCTCTGTGGCCTCTACTGACCACCTTAAATTGATAGGGTATATTTGCTCGTTGCCCTGCTTTTGAGACGTGGGCGATAGTTGATAGAACAATACAAAGATTTTTATGGTATAATAAACTCTAAACCTATTTGCTTGACAGAGCCAATTTTCATTGTTTAATATATTATTTTAATATTATTTTAATTTGCCTATACCTTGAGCAAGGCACTTTAAGTAAAACAGAGAATCCATGTGTGTTATTACATCAAACATAAGCTCAGTGGGTGCAAGGTATAAAAAGTGGTCTTATCCCATAGGTACCAACGTAATGGTCATCAAAAACGCAACGTTGGTTGCTATGGAGCAGGGCCAGACTGCCAGCAGCCGCCAGATGAGGTAGGTGCTGCCGACGGCTGGATATGCATGGCCACACGCCATGTTTTTATGCTTCCATGACGTGTAGCCGGGAACCGATGGCCAGGGGCCCACTGGGTGTGTCAGATGGCTAGTCCGGGCCTGTTATGAAGATAAGGCCATTGTTTAAGGTTTTCATTTTTGCTGATGGATCTCATGGATTCCATGTCTCTCCAGTAAAAAGCTTAGACACACGCTTGATGACTTTCATATCGCATTGGACCCAAACAGGGTACCTAATTAATTTCATTAACTAAAGTAACATAAAGGTTATATTTTTTTGTTGGTGTTATTGTTTTGGAAAAATAATTGCAACGGATTTTACCTCAGTGAAGTTGAGGTCAGTGGAGAAAAGGAACTTTACAATTTAAAGCTTTTACAGTGTTCTGATGTACATAAAATATGACAACATATACTGTATAATGTAGCTCTTACATAGAAATGGAGGGTAAGTTGGTGGATAATGAGCATCTCCATAGCAGAACACCAGCAGGTATTAATTCAGGGCATAGGCCCAGCAGGGGAGGGCTGGCATCTTTTGGTTCAGACGACAGGCAAAGGCATGTGGCCCCATCGGCCTCTTGGTGCCCTTCCCTCTGTAACATACACACTGGCACGCATTTTACACACTCTCACAGTAACACACACTCATGCTACAAAAATACATACACTAACACATATTCACACATATACACTCATGATAACACACACACATACATACTCATACTAACACACACATACACAGTCATGTTCACACTCATGCTAACGCACACATACACACAACCTGATTTCCTCCCTCCGTCCATTATCCTTTCTCTCACTTTCGTATCCTCTCACTCTCTCCATCCCTCCCCTCACTCCATTTCCCAGAGGCTTCTTTGTCGCACAGGGTGTGCATGTAGCCACGATTACACCACATGTGACCCTGCTGTGTACCCGCTTCCGCAAGTGGCCCAGTCCGTTCACCGGTCCGGTCTATTGGAATAATTTTTTTTAAATTAGTTTTTGTGTTACATTTAGCCTGTTTTTCAGTACCATCAACAAGGTAAGACTTGGTCTTTCCAGGAGCTTCGTGTTATGTTATTCACTACCTGTTATGTCCTGTTTTACACATTGTATACTGCTGTGGAATATGATGGTGTTATATGAAACAATAAATTATATATATATATACTGTATATAAAATTATTTTTGGTCTTTATTGTTGTAATCTTATTTTTTTTTTCCAAAGTCCCACTTTTGCTATAATAAACATGTACTTTGACTTGCCCTTGTACAGCATGGAGTGAACATGGGTATCAACAGGCCGCCAAAGCTTCCTTTAATAATTGTCATCAGATGTATGAAAAATGTCTGTACATATTAAAAATCCATCAACCTATGGGTACTAATGGGAGCAGGACCCATGGCGGTGATGCTTCTAGCACTCCTGTTCTTAGCTGGAGTTGATACAAGGTTTAAGTGACCTATGGTAATAAATGCCATGACTATTAATAAAAAGAGAAAAATTACATGCTGGAAGTTATGGTAAAATTGCAGTGGCAGTCTCTCTCTCAAAAAAACTTTCGTAAAAACACAATAAATCTATATGCCCTAATTTAATGCCTTACACATAATATCGACGTTGTTATTTTCAATGATCTTTATAAATCACGCAGTAAGCAATCAATCATGCATGCAGCAGACCAATTATGTCCATGAAAAAAAACAAAGTATCATCTTTACAATAAATCTGGAAAATATCATAGCTGGATAATGTGAAATGACATGGAAGCAAAATGCCGAAATAAAATAGTATTTTTTTAAAAAAAAAATGTAAAACGCTTCAAGCCCATATCTAAACATGGAGGACTTGGTGCCATATACTGATCCTTCACACTGACAGTGAGTGCTAAAGTATTTTTTAAAGGTGCTGTCAGGGGTGAGCCTAGGCTTAGTGGCACCCAGATTCACTATTTCTTAACCCCAGCCGTAAATAAAACTCACACACATACTTACACTCTAACTCACTCTAACACCAGACACTTATACATACACACATATCTCCCCAGCCGGCCTATTTCCACTATGGAAGGCTGTGCCTAGTCAGCACACTCCTCCATAGTTAACTTCCTTGCTGTGCATCCCTTAAAAGCGGTGATGATGTATCTCGATGCACATACGTAAGGACAGCAGCGGGGGAGCAGGCGGTACTGCCCTGGGGGGGGCTCTACAATAAATCTCTGGGAATGATGAAAGCTAAGAACGTGTTACATTCAGCACCTTTAAATGTAATTATCATAATTGTTTTGAATAAAGTATATTATAATGATTATATGTGCAAAATATAAATTACTTTGGACCTCACAGGCATCCTGGAAACTGGAGATTGATCTATCCCTTGCACAACCATGGATAGTATGTAACACATTACAGTAATCTCATTAGCCTCTCATGCGATAAGATGCTGGGGCCACTAAAACATTAAAAGTTTGGTATTGTGTTCCTGGCATGATTCCTGGATAATTTTTGCAAGTGGGACATGGCTCATTATCCTTCTGGACGCTCCCTTCACAGATGGACAAACTTAGGTAATTAACAGATGGATATTGTCTCATGGAACAACAGGAAATTGATTTATCGGAGTGGACAATGTTATCCCACTTCTCGCTTGTCCAGTGTCTTTATTCACTTGCCCGGTGTAACCAAAGCTTGCTTGTAGTGAATAAAGGTTAATTAAATTGAAGTCAAGGGTTTATTCAAGGGTGTATTACTAGGTACCTCTTTGAAATTGACTATCATTTCAGTAACTGTGGCTAATGGGCATACTATTGGTTCAGCAAAGGTACTCCTCCGTCTGTGTCCAGCTGCACCCTTCCCATATTAGACATGGTGTATTACTGTCCTTCGTCCACTTTTTTGTAATTAGTGGAGAAAGACAATTGTTAGTACATTAAACAAGCCTAAATGTTCAGTTTAATTCATTTGTTATCAGTATAAGACACAGTTCAGTAAGTAATGTAAAGCTTGTTTACTTTATTTATAACACTTTATTGTTATGAGAATAATAATGAGTTGTTATTAACCTCAGAAAAAGATAGATGGAGCATGGTATTGATCTGGACAATATTGTATTCTATAGGCTACACTTTAATAGTTATTTTCTGGCTGTTTTATACATTGTGAATGTTAGTGCTGTAGAACGTTGTGAGACACACTCACACCCAGAGAACATTCTGAGCTCCTAGGAAAAAAAAAAGATTATAGAGGAAGGGTAAACCTGGGCCACAAAGAGGGGACTGTTCCTCGGAAAGTGGAACACTTGAGAAGTATGAAATACGATCATGTTGGGCTATAGAGAATTCCTGGACCTATGCCGCTATTGAGCTCCTGAAGTTCCACAGACATGATATAACAATGGCTGTGGGCCAACAATTGTCTATTATGCAGTGCCGGATGAATGATTATAACTCATCGTAAACCTTACCTACATTTTTTGTGTGCAGATTTCGAAGCAAGGTTCTTTTTGTAAAACAGTCCCCAATATTTTCATATGTTTAATCAGAATGACAATTTTAAACATAAAAAAGTAAAACAGGATTAAAGGCATAACATTAACTGTGTCCTAGGCTGGGTACGTTGGATTTATGATAAGAAGACTCTTCTTTTAATTACCTACATCCTTTTGCTGGTTCTAAATGAAAAATATAATATTCTGAAAATGTTGTCTCTGTGAGCAAATGAGAATTCCAGTACCTGGATGCTGGTGACACCGACGTGATCTAGGGAGGTTAATGCAGTTAAAGTTATTTCACAGTCCATTAAGAAGCTTATGTTGACCTTATCACCTTTGAGCCAACAACAAGGAATCCATTATCATCACAATAGTGGAGCTTTGGGTTCGGCTGACTTGACACTGGACCCAAGAAATCCCAGGTTAGTACTTAGTTAAAAAAATGCACTTTTCTTTCTGCTTCCTAGGTCTGGCTATTAATAAACCCACCATAATTTGCAACATTAATATTGCTGAAGGTACAGAAAAGGACATTGAAATAAAGATGTCAAAACTGCTGACTGTGTTCCACATATGATAATATAGGCTACATTTTGAACCGGTAAAATTATAAAAAGGGAGATAAGATGAAGGAAATCAAGAGAATACAGAGGAATTTGGAATAATTGGTAAAAGCCATAAAAATCATTTAAACGCACAGTGTTTCACCTGATACATGGTGCTGACTGATTTCTATACATAATGATTGTCAAACAGCGCGTACATTAAATCTTTAAAGAGTGAGATCACATAATTGCACAAGGGAAATGTATCATCTGTCTTCTTCGTATGTACGCATTTTCCATAAAATAATATACATTTATTTCATATGTATGAGACTTACAATCAACACTTGAAATAAAAAAAAATATTGTATTTGTTCGCAAAGTCAAATGTAGAAAGCAATTTGAATTTGTGAACTTTCCCCAATAATCAGATATCATATCTGTCCTAAACAGAGCTCTCTCATTTGTGCTTAAACAAAACTTAAAATGTATATGGTTTTGTCTTGGCTCTAGTACAGATAATTTAAGGAAATTTTATTTTAGAAGAGGGTAAGATAAGTCTAACAGGCTCCAAACAAGAGGTTAGTACAATAAGGAAATTTAAACATGCGTGGGCATATGGGTCCTGAATCTAAGACGAGACCAAGTCTTTACAGCACAAAAAAAATGGACAAGATCATTCTTATCTGCCATAAAATTCTATGTTTTATATCTCTATTTGCTAGATGTTTGTCAGACCTTTATCTTTGTTTCCAGGTCCAATGAGTTGGTGGAAAGCACCATCACATCAGCTCCACCGATTCTCTTCCCACACTGCCCAGTGTCCACATTAGTGTGGAGGTCTATGAGAGCCAGAATCCTCAATATTCATTGTACTTCCATGTATTGTCATTTCATGTCATTGTTCATTTCCTCTGATCGGCAGCATTATTTATAGGCCACCAATAGAGTCTGAAAAAAATAAACAATAGCATTAATATGGCCAATATAATATACTGACAATTAGATGAATAAACACCTTAAGACATACCGGTACAGCAGGTGTTCTTGTGACCTTGTAATCTATTAATGAAAGTGACAACTTAAGGAAACTTCCTTAAGTATCACCTAGTTCAGACCTTTTGATGTATCTATGTTCGTATTACAAGTTCTTACCAACCTGCATTGTAACTCCTAGGCATCTTTAGGAGGGTGCAATCCATCTTTGTGACTCCTTGGATGTTTACTCGGTGTGCCAGGTGGCCAGTTCGAGGCTGTAACTTGGTTGGTAACTCTGCTCTCAAAACAATAACATGAATAATATATATGTTAGCTAATTCAAGTAATATGTTAAACTAGTTTATAAGATAAGATATTTCGATCTTGTTTTAAATTTGATCCAGTTTTTAAAAGTCATCTAGCAAATCTTCAGAAAGCTTCATTCCAAAAAAAAAAACAACGTACCCTTTTGGACATCTAACCGGTTCTTGACTATCGAATCTAAAAAATGAAAGCTTGATGTTAAACGAGTTTGAAATATATATATTTTCTCAGTTTGTAGGTGCTCTAGAACCATGCATTATCCCTCAAGATGCATTTTACCATGTCATGTCTTTGTATAAAAACCCAACACTTTAAAGCAGCTACATATTTCCTAATTGTCCTTTGCCCTTGACAAGAATCTGATATTGACTTTTTCAGAAAGATTGTGAATCGGCCATTATTTGTAAATTGTTTAACTGACTTATTTTGGAATTGAAACCTGGACAGCTTTTCAATTGCTCTTGCATTTCAATTGATTATCAATATAGTTTTTGGGAATTAAGAATATTGTTCTATTCTGTTCTTTGGCAGCATGCTGACTTAGTCTTGTCAAGCTCTAAATATTACTGTGGAGAGTTTCTCCGACTCTTTTGATAACAGACAAAAACACAATCAATGAGTTTTCCTGTCCTTAGAAGATATTACAAAAGGAAAAGGTGATTGGCAAACAATGCATGATACTTTCAAGGTCTTGCTCCGTAAAGAATCGGAGATTCTATAGCAAGTCTAAACCCCCTTGTACTAAAAGATGGGAATTTCCAGTTCAAATAGATATTGTTAGATACATTAGATATAAATATATAGATAAAATATTGTTTATAGTTAATTAATATTGTTTTAAGCAATCAATGACACCAGGAACACTACTGCTAAAAATGTAGCTGTGACGGTACCCAGGAGCTTGTGCCGGACCCTTTTGGGGCTGTCGTTTTCATGGCCTTTGTCACTGATTATCCCTCTGCCAGGATCCGGGTTGAGCACTACTGTTCTTTGAATGCTAAAGGAGTTACTATTCAAAGAATAATTTCCAATAACCAGGCGAAACTTCGAAAAAGAAAAGCAGATCTGTTTTATTACCAAACTGGACAGTTTATATAGGAAATTTACAGGGGCAATGATGATGAAACATAGCAAGAAAAACAATGAAAAATTAGTAAATAATCAGATTAACAGTCCAGACAACACAAGAATAGTTATGGACATAGCCTGCTGACAACAATGTCTAGGGGACGTAGTGACAAAATAAGTGCCCATAAACCCATAAAAGACGATACACCCCCCCCCCCAAAAAAAAGAATCCCCCACAACTCAGGGGAAAAACTTCAGCAAAAACCATGCCATGTGTACAAGACAAAGTATATATAGTTAATATAGTATGGTTGCAGTGGGCCACCTAGAAAGGTAAGTGAATGGTTTCTTTGAAATCCTCTTTTAGGAAATATACACTTTTATATGGTTAACTTGAAATATGGGACATCTACAATGTCTCAAATGAGATATGGGCCCAGTAGAGAGAACTGGAATACGGTTCCATAACATCTGTGTTACCTTGCCGGCGGTTCCTGTGTTGCCTGCGCGTTCAGCCCCCTACTCGTTCCGTTCGCAGGAAGACGCGATGAGGTCCGTCCGGCCGTTAGACGCGCGCCCCCGTGTGGATCAGAGGATCTAGAAGGGACGCGCGTCTCAGCAGCATGCGCGAACGGCTATCTCATGAATATTCATGCCGCGTCTTAAAGGGGTATTTATCTTTTTTCCTCCTCCCCCTAATTTAGGGGGTAGGAGGATCCTGGAGCAAGAGGGATATTTAAACCTTCAGTCTGCATGTACCCCTTGCCTGTGATAGTGCCTTTATTGCCTTCACTAGCGTTCCAGAACCTTATTTGCCTTTTCGTTGCCTGAACTCTGCTTGAACCTGACCACACGTTGTTTGCCGCCAGCCTTTACCTGAACTCAGCTTGTACCTGACCACCCGTTGTTTGCTGCCTGCCCCGACCTCTGCTCATGACCCCGACTATCTGTTGTTTGCTGCCTGCCCCGATCTCTGCTCGTGAACCCAACTATCCGATTGCCTGCGCCTAGTACCATCTGGTTGTTCCTGCACTGCTCGTCATCACCGCTTGGGGGCACCTTTCCTTGTACTGCAGCGTGGATCCACAGCCTGAACCACCGCCAGTGACAATCTGAGAAACATGTGGGGCATTGCTGGACTCGGGGGGTGTTGTCAAATACAAATAAAGAACTTTTTTGTTCTTTCACACATCCACTCAAAAAAAACAACTTAAAAAATATATACTTTTGTTTAGCAGTTTTTCTTTTTCTAGCCATTATTGGGGCCCAACTCTCAATATATCACATCAGAACAAATACCAAAATACATCCCCCCCCCCCACATTTTCCACTCAGGAAATGTGCTTCTAAACTGACTGGCTGGCTTCTTAGTAAATAGGTCCAAAAGCAAATGTATATCTATAGTATGCTTTTAATTTATAATATATGATATATTTAGCCCTAGGTTTCTTTACATTTCAATGGTTTTTGATAAAAACAGCATGGCGATGACAACAAACCTCACAGATTAAACCAAAAATTGCTGAGTTGCAACAACTTTCTCAACCTGAAAAGATACTCTACACCCTCAATCCATTGTCAAATATTTCTGCTTTCTCGTCACTTCTCAATTTGATAAAAAAAATTTCAGAGACAGTAAACATATTAGCAACACGTTTATGTAAAAAGCTCTTTTCTCATGTCTAGGTTTGTGCCACGACCCCTATCATTTATGCACCAAACCAAGAAAGGGTAACCGCAGAGAGAAGCTAAAATACCGAAGTTTGCACAAATAAACGTTGACTGAGGTCAAGGGCAGATTCTACTCGGTTTTACATACGTGAAATGTCATATATATTTTCCAGAATTGGGTCAGTCACTTGGCAGAAAATCCTAGAAATATAAAATGTTTAAATATCTTTGTGATGTTGGCTAAAATCTAGGTTTCTGCTGTGCTAACAGTTTTTTCTAGGTAGGGATTTTAAAAAAAAAAAGCTTGTGCAGTAGGGGCCATTACTGTGCAAATCATTTCTAGAACCATTTCAAAAGAGCAAAGATTCTTCTATTCCTTTGGGGGAAGTAAATTATGGACACTGTTCTAGAGACATTTTATCATTCTGATTGTTCAGTCATCCATTCAACTGAACGCAATACACTTGAGCTAAACGGACAAAAAATGTATGGTAACTCAATACAATGAAAACATACATAAACATACATACTCACAATCATGCCATGCGACCTTCCAGCTTGAAACGCCTAGAAAAGCCGGTTTTCTGTATCTCTATCTATTGCATCTTTTATTTAGGCTTATATTTTTCATTGTAGAAGGACAACTTCTCAGTGGAAGTATGAAAAAGCTTTCTGTGATATGTTACATAGTCAACGGCATATTTATCTCAGGCATTGTCCTGGGCCTGACCCAGAGCAGAACTCTCAGCCAACCCCCTCGATGGCCACGTCCTCATTGTTTTGTACACAGAGCCTTTTAATCCATCCTTGGCAGACCCATAGTCTGTACTGAGCAGCACCACAATGAGTGCAGTTTGCCGCTAAAAAGTAGCCTTGTGTTACCATTTGTTGGGAATATGTTCACTCTGAATTTATGTGGCAGTCCTTAAGTGCCACAACGCGTGTTGTGAATAAGTTGTAGACTTATTATTTGCTCTTAGAAAGATCTAAACCTTTTTTTGATGGCTCTCCAAATCTACCAAGAGAAATGGGATTCCATCACACTCTACCCCAATTCCCCAATGTCAAGGAATGAAGGCACCCACCCCTGTAATGTCATATGACACATACATAGTCCACCAAGACTTGCGTTTTCATAAAGTAATGGCATGTCATGTGCGATTGCCATCATCCAGTTTTAGTCTCGTTCCACCATTGGTTAAGTACATAAAATGCAGAAGAATTGCTCTCACGCACATCTTCACAGAGCAAAGGTCAAGAGGTTTGAACTTTTCTCCTCACCCAGTAGTTCTGATGACCACCAGATTCAAAAGTCTACCTACTAAGACAACCATTATGAGACTTCCTCATAATTGCATGCAAGAGATGGTTGATAGCAAATTATTTCTCATACGTATCAAAGACAATTGCTAAACTATACTCCATGTACTGACTTTAACAAATAAGCAAGGGATGTGTTTCTTAATAGTGCATTTAATATTTCCGATCAATCTTTAAGGGAGGGCAAGAAAAGAAGACATTTTTCTTACATTGTCACCCTTCCCCTGGCTTTATGTATTAATATGCAAAATGCACTTTAAATGACAGGACCCCAGAGATTAAGAGCAAGATCATTAATGATCTAATGGATTATCTGGATTCTCGACGCTTCGTTGAATTTTGTAACAGAAATCTTAGTTCCCTGCCAACTCTGGACCCTATCCCGGTAACACAAATTTAGCTAAAATTATTAACCCCTTTCTGCATCAAAGGGATGTGCAACTGGTACAACAGCTAAGAACGTTACAGGGAACCCTTTTGCATTATTAATTCAGGTTTTAGCCAAAATTTTGAAAATATATTAATCTAGCACTATGAAGAAGAAGACCATAGGAGCCCTTAAACAGAGATTGATACATATATAATATATATAGGTGTGCTATGATGTCACAGGGAGTCTAATACAATGACATCATTGATAGTTTTTACTATTAATTTTATATTTGATGTATACAAGAATGATATGATGGTATGATGAGATACTTACTTTGACCCAATAGCCTGTCTTGGCTACGATACAAATAACACTTTTAAATACCACTAGTACCTATTTTTTATTAATAAAATAAATGCATAAGTAGAATATTTAACAAGAAAACACACATTTACTGATCACAAATGCCTTTGCTGCTATTTATCAGGCTAGGATACCTTGGTAACATCTCTGAGTCATTATTTAAATAACCTTTGGGGATGTAGCAAAATTACACATTCAGGTTAGCGGAGAACATAAATCAACCAATATTACCATGATGCTTTTTAAGTATCTATTTCACCAAGTCTGCTAGTAAATATACAGCATAATTATTGGATATCTTACAAAATTAGCCATCAGGATTATTGGAATTTTCATAAAACATACCAGCAGCACTAATGGACTTTCAACACCATTCATGGTACCTGGGTTATCAAAGGACATGCCAGATATTATAGGTTATTTTAATATTTTGCTGTAGGATAAAGTCGTACCAAACTAAGTAGGAATATAGATTCAGAGATGCATAAAATGAGTAAATAGTGATCCTGCTATGTTTGTACACGTGCACGCGTTGGTGTGTGCACGCGTTGGTGTGTGCGCATGAGTGTTTTGTCCCTTGGGCTAGCGCAATGCCAGCAGGGCAATCTGTTTCTGGCGCTATTGACATTATTGTAGGGGAGCTCTGGTATGTTGATTGCTAGCCAATTTTACTCTGATTTTTTCATCCTGCAGATGATACAGAGATTGCTAAAATAATGGGCATCTCTATTGGCATAGTGTGACCTATAACATTAACACATCAAGATACCATTTAACAAGAAAACACACACAGGTTGTATATATATTTACCTTTTATTCTGTCAATAGACATATACTGAGTGCACTTAATATTTGTTGTATATGTCTTTGTGTTAATTTCACATGTGTATGTGGATGGGAAACCACATAATTAAGGTGCTACTGGTATAAGGGGAGAGGGCAGGAACAATCACTTTCTCTTTTTTTGTGACATTAAATTATATTCTATAACATTAAGCCAATAGGCCTATTGGGTCATCAGGTGCCCTGTAGTTCTATGTCAATTGTCCCCAATTAGCCCAGTAACATATGGAGGACCGTGCTGTATAGCCACATCGTTTCTTAAAAGGCATCATATTTAGGCTGTGTGGGAGGGGTAGCTTGTGGCATTGCCCTGGGTTACATGGATGGGTTGTGCAAAGGAAGGAAAGCACTTAGTAAATTAGTAAATTGACGTACATTTTCAAAAAAATAAGTAATCAAGTATATAGAAATTCATAAAAGTTCTTATTTCTTCTCCACAATATATTTTGAGAAATACTTAAAGCAAGAAAATATTTTAATGATGTAATGATTTTATTTAAAACAAATAATTCTAAGTTAACAAACTTGACATCATTTAGCTTTACTGTGCAGAACACAAATGCGTCTTTTGATTTGATGTTATCATGCTTGCTGTTTTTTTTTATTAATAGTTCTGGTTTCTTTTGATTTTTTTTATGGCAAATAATTATGAGAAAATACCGTAAACTTTATTTTGACATAACTATGTTTATGGTAACGTTTAATATTAATGTTGTATATTAACATCTTTCAATGAAATAAATAATAACGTAGGCAGTAAAGTTTATAACAGATACAGTAAATGGATTTAACAAATTACTGATTGTAAAGCACTATGGAATCTGCTGGCGCTATATAAATGTCATGTAGTGTAGAGGTAATGTAACTTTATTTCAAAGGAAGAAAAGTTTTAGAAAAAGAGGTCATAATCTAAAACTAGAGGGTCAGAGGCTTAGCTATACTGAGAGGCATAATAAGTCGTAATCAGTCGTACAGCCTCTCAATAGACGTGGTAGAGGCTATTGCAGTAAGGGAATGTATGGGATATGCATATGGTCGTCCTGAATCTAAGATGAGACCAACGACAGCAGGAAAAACAAGCAGGCTAGATGGGGCCAAATGGTTCTTATGTGCCATAAAAGTCTATCTATAATCTGAGTATATTAAGGACATCTATGCTGCCGGGACATAAAATGTAGCTGAGATAATGTGCAGGGTTAGCCACATAGAGGCAGGGGTGGCTTCAAATACAACTGAAGAGGGTTAGAGAGAGAACTGAATCTGGTGCAGGGGTAGTTGTGACCAAATGCCACTCTGCCCCCCCTGAACAGAGATTAAACACACAGACCCAAAGGCCCCATAATCAACTCTGATTTCTGGGGCATCCAGTTGAAATCCAAAGAGCTCCCAGGCGTGCCGATTGTCTATTGATTTAATAAGACTCGCTGGGGCTATTAATTTATATGCAATGTCTCCCCATAGGGGTGCTTGTATACAGACTGATTAAGTTACATGTGATTGATAATCCAACATAACCATGACCAAAAAAAAGAAAACACTTCAGTTTATGGATCAAAGTGGCCAAAAAGGCATACCAAATTCATTTTAACTATTTAATACTATCAAAAGGAATGATGATCCCAGCAAAACTTTAACCATTAACAACTGCTTTACTATTGACCTTCCATGATTGATGTTATACTAAAGAAATAAATTATGTGGGTTTTTTTCCAATATTTTTTAATGTCTAATGGTGGACCAAGATTCATCTCGCTATTTAATTTCGTAAACGTTCGAATCCAGTTTAAACTTAAAAAAGACTTTCAAGTTTTAAATATAAATGTCCACATGAATTCACGTCTGCAATATAGAGCATACAGAAGATCCAGTGTGTAAAGAAGTTTAGCAGATTCAGTGAACATTTTCGTCCGTCTTTATCAATTTGTACTGTCTTGTAGCAAACAAGAGATTATAAAGAAGGGGTATTAAGAAAATGTTAAGATACATTTCACCGGTCAATGTAAAGAATGCTTGTCTGTGTGTTTCTCCAAAAAGGTTCTCGGTTTCTCATGATGGGTCATGTTTCTGGAAAACCCGACAGAAAATCAATAGAAAGAGTGAGAAATTTAATAAAAAATAGCCTCTTCTCTTAAGTGAGCTGTCTTCTTTCTTCATTCTTGCAATAAACAAACTTCATGTTACCAGAACATCAACCTTAATGTTTGCTCCGACAGCACCGGTTACACCTGGGTACTCAGGCATCAACAAATGGGTAACAATGATATCATTTTTTTGTAGCCAAATATTTTCTGTTGTCACCAAAAGGAATTATCTGTTAACAATGGGTACTTTTCTATATCTAACAATGAGATAAAATGCACAATGCAAGTATGTGATACACAAAGCTTGAGTTTGGGGCAGTAGAGAGGTTGGAGTCACCAGTCAAGTCTAGTAGCGTCTATACTTAAGATCAACCCTCATTACAAGTAACATAGTGATGGCAGATGTACTATTTGTAAAATTTCAGTCTGCAAGTACTGGATGAGCGGAACTATCAAGAGGAAGTATTGCTTTACGTTCCTGGAAACAATAGGGTAAGCAAAACACAAGTATTAGAGTTGGAATTTACCTGTACAATGGCAGTTGTCATATTTTTGGAAAGGGTTTGAAGAGTCATTAGGGCAATTAACGTGGCGTTTACTTACTAAAGGGTTAATTTCAACAGAGTAGGCGGTAGATCACCTTTAAGTTCTTGTCATTATTAAGGCAAAATGAGAAGAGGGCCCTGCTCCTTTGAGCTTACAATCTATGAGATAGAATTCACCCCATTTCATTAGCTACATATAGAAACATAGAATTTGCCAGCAGATCAGACCCATTTGGCCTTTTTTTTCCAGGACACATACAATCATTTTGACACATTGTTAACCAGCCCAGATAAAGTGCTGCCCTGCAGTATGCGTGATGTATAGACGTATGGAAGGGAACCAATTAGTCAGTTATACATCCCCCATAGGGCAGGGCAGCACTTTATCTGGGCTGGTCAGCAATATGTAAAAACTGTGTGTGTCCTGGAAAACATGGCTGATGTGGTCACTCTAATTGTGCCCCATGTATTCTGCGTGTTTTTCCTGATGTAAAGACTCAAACCTTAATCAGTCGTTGGCCTTGTCTGGCGCCATATGCCCATCCCATGCGTGTTTAACTTCACGTCACATGACCTCCTGCGTCTACATTACCTAATCTGACACCACAGATCACTCTCCCTGCACTGATCTATGCTGCCAGATCAGCCGTTACGCACGTGGTGTGTTCGCCTTTTTTATGTGAGCAGGGTTAGACCCTCGCACTTATAATTCCAATACCAGATCCTGAAGACAAACATGAATGGTATTAACACAAAAAAGAAAATCAATTCAAAAGGTGTTTTTATTTTTTCTATGCAATTCATTTAAAAGCTGTAGCACTTGGTAAATACTAGGGGTGGATTAAGAATAATTATATATATATATATATATATATATATATATAAAAATGTTCAATGTTTTGTGACTATTTTTTTTTTTAATGTCTGAAGTATGGCTGATCCAAGTTTAAGTTTAAAAGGATAATTCATTGTTACAGCTAGAAATGTGCGACCCCAAACGTTTGAATGGTAGTTATATCTATAAATAGATTATCTATAGATCAATAGGATTACTACAGTTCCTTTCTACAAACCTGGTGCTTTGTATTCACCTATAGGCAGTCAGAGTACAAATCACCCCGGGACCGGAAAGCTCCAGACACTAGCATCCCTGGGAATTATATTAAAGGGGACAGGAAGAGAGTCACAGGCAAAGCCAGGAGGACCACCATGTAAAGCAAGTATTCCCCCCATAAACACAGACCCCAGCTCCTGCCTGCAGAGCATCTCTTCTTGCAGCTGCAGGTTAATGGCTGAGGGATCCTCACACAGGAACTTGATTTTTTTCTCACATCAAAAAGCCATCATCCAATGTAACTACAGAAGGAGCTTCTTACTGGGTGATCCTGTCACATGACCGGAAGTAGGAAGCTGACTCTGCCATCACTGATGCCCACAATGGAGTTTGTGTCTCCATTGCTGCAGGAGACAGCCCAGCAGCTGCAGCAAGTGGGGGCCCTTGCCACCAAGGGCCCAGGGGCAACTGCCCCATTGTTAATCCACCCCTGATAAAGAAACTTCAATCATCACCAGGAAGCATCTAGTCATGTGAATTACATATTAAATACAGGTGTATGTGTTTAGTGCACATGTGCCAGAATGTTAGGGATTTCCAAAAATGCTATTATTTTAACAAAAATATCCACCTCATGATTCTAAATATTGTTCTGATTTTTTGGAGTATTCACTAAAAAAAGGATTATTTTTTTTTTAAAACGGGATAGGTGTGGAGTATTGGAGGGAGATTACCTTTTAGAAATATTAAATTTCTTTAGGAACTTTCACTAAATGATCTGTGCTTAATAAGAAATCCAGCTAGAAATCCACAGAGTACTAACCCATTATTCTGAATGCTTTTGCAAGCAAAATGTGTTTTTAATTGTATTAAGGGTGGTTTCCAGTATATTTAAACATGCCAGTTGGAGCAACACATAAACTGCTCATTTAATTAAGCAGATTTTTGACCAGGGAATTGCATGATAGCCCTGTGTTTTAATTACTACCTTTTTGATATAACAACGTAAAGTAAATTAAGTTTTTTAAAAAAAAATAAGTTTAAAAGTGATATATATATATTTTGGCTGCAAACAAAGTGCGCATGCAATTTTGACCGAATAATTTGCAAATTATCCGTCGCACACCTGAGAAATCAAACATTTTCATCTAGTTCTCAACTTCGGGAACGTAATTCGAGTGGTTTGGGCCGATCAAGAAAAATTAAGCTTCTAATAATTGCCAAATCAAAAGAAATTTGGGCAAAATGACTCTCCGCATCACAGATTTTGTTTACTAGTGGGTAATTAATTCTCCACATATGTTGGGAACATCTGTCACGGTGACCTGACGGTCCTTCCCGTAGAATGACTGCTGTGTAGCTCCTCCACAGGTCATTAGCAACATTCCTGAAAGAAGGTTTCATTCTTAGACCAACTGGTCAACTTTAACTAGTCCTTCTCACTTAAAGCGAGTATGGAATTCACAAAAACTGTCTATGGCGTGTCATCTTTTATACTTGTAGAGCAGCTAAAAAATAATGAAAAATTTTGGCTCGGAGCTCATTAACCATGTGACACGAGGTATAAATGCTAAGTAACCTCCACTTCTTGCCCCCATACCGGCTGGCTCATCCATGCCTTTCTTAGACACCCAGTCATTAAAACAAGCTGCATTATGCCCACTTCATATTCCCCTGTGTAGTTTTTACTTTCAGAGAGGGTGGTAGACAAGTGGAACACCCTCCCAGCAGAGGTTAATACAGTGAGGGAATTTAAACATGCGTAGGATAGGCATATGGCTCTTCAATTTAAGTCTTTCATCAGGAAAAAAGTAGGCAGACTAGATGGACTGAACGGGTCTTATAGGATTAAAAGTTTCCATATACCTGTCTGTCTCTGCGCTCCGATATACACACCACCCATTCCAGCTCGGTTACTTGTCCTCTCAGTGTACTTCAAGGTATCACCTACTAAAATCAGTGCCTTATTTAAATTGCTTCTTCCACCTAGAAGTGCACAGAAAGAATTCATAAAGATCCTTTTTAATCTCAAATGTCATATATGTGAGAAATAACTTTTATATGATTACATGGAATACATTGATGGAATAACAGGATGAGGAGAGGTCAAGGATCATTGCACTTTGTTTTGCCCTTCCCAATGAAATGCAAAAAAAGTTTCTTTAGAAACTGGTTAGAAGACCCTCTACTCGTTTATATATATATGATAAACCTGCTAGTAGATAAAAATAAAAAACATGTGTTTGTAGTAAATGCCACTAAAGCGTGAATATGACCAGAAACGGTGTTTACATCCACTGATAAAGAGACATAGAGTCTTTAGCAGATCAGGCACATACCCTTATCCTATGCATATATAATGTCCTTCATTGTAGTAACATCTACCATTTCTACTAGGGCCTGTTCTATTGGTTCCCACATCCTTACTATTATTGTTTTATATAGCACCATCATATTTCGCTGTGCTGTACAATGGGACTCTTATATTACACCTAAGCCGCTGGTGCTCTCTTGCTCTAAAACACTGAAAAAGAGGATCCTTGAAATATCTTGTACGCCACGTGATGCACCAACAACAATCATCCACCTAACGGTAGACAAGGAGTAACTTAATGAGGGGAAATAATCATGCAAATTCTCTAAAAAGGAAGTTAAGATGGCTGTTTCCATGCGATACACATAAAGTGGGCTTTTACTTATATGTTTATATTAAATTTTATAAACTAAAATATATATTTATGTATGTAAGATTAGGATTTCAGGAAAGCTGTAGGTTTTACAAAATACAAAAACTCAATCACTATACTGCAATTCATGAAGATCGAATATGAAACCTCTTTTTCACAATAGTTCTTAAAATTATATAAATTAGACAATCATTTAACCAAATCATAAAATGGGTTTATTTATTGATATATAAAAATGTCATCAAACCTGAAATTTTGACAAAAAACCTCAGTCAAATGCTTTTAGCGTAAAATATTGCCATTTTTAAATATAAGCATAACCTTAATCTTAATTTATATGGGAACCGCAGGTTATGTCAAAATAACCTAGCTATTAAAAATAATCACTATTTACCAATTATGAAACAACGCTGATTGTAAAAAAGTACCTTATATGTTCCAGACTCGTTGAAATTGGTATAAAGTATATGTGTATATAATGGTGTATATTCAGAATACGCTGTCCTACCAGATGATACCTTACCTTGATTAATTACGTTTTAATCAGTCATAATTTTGTGTTAAGTGGTGTATGAAT
The DNA here is from genome assembly GCA_009364415.1 of Spea multiplicata. Lineage (NCBI taxonomy): Eukaryota > Metazoa > Chordata > Amphibia > Anura > Pelobatidae > Spea > Spea multiplicata. The sequence continues at coordinate 1,955,869 of VKOC01000005.1, forward strand.
GCCCTTTGTTTCACTACTTAAACCTTCACTGACTAACAATGGGAGTCACAGACTAGTGCCTGTCATTAAAAGCCAAAAAAATCAATAGCACTTTTAATTAAGGACAACGATGGTTTGAGCTTTGAACGAGTAATTCTCTTTGGCAGTACGAACGGACTTTTCATGTCCCCGTGTCTCTGTAAGGTTCAATAGTTAAAGGAACAGTGTTAGGTTTTATTCGCTCCCTTAATATACTTAACCCCTTGATGACAATTGCCGGTCCTGGCACGACACGCAAAAGCATGTGCTTTGCGACAATTGACGTGCCAGGACCGGCACGTCATTAAACGGGTGCAGAAAGCGATCTGTTTTCGCTTTCTGCACCCAAAAAACGTTGCTGAATGCCTCGACCTCGAGGCATTCAGCAACGCCACAATCGGAACGAAGGGGCCATCTCTGGCCCCTCCACGGGGCGTCAACATCCGCCATACTTTGTATGGCGGCGGACGCCCGTTTTAAAAGCGTTTAGGAGGCGATCGACGATCGCCTCCTAAACTTAAATGGTGTCGCTGGAATGCCTCGATCAGGAGGCATCCAGCGACACCAAACACTAACCTTTTGATGGGCTGTGACCGCTCCGGAGAGCCGCAGCCGCCGGCAATCTTCGCCATCAAGGAAGATGGCCGCCGTCCTATAACAGGAACCACAAATTTTAAAAGTTCGCTAGATGGTCCAGACCATCTAGAGAACTTTGGCTCCACTTCCAGGTTGAATACAGGTACTGCATTCACCATGCAAGTCAATGGAGCCCAGCTTTCTAATCACAGTGTGATTAGTAAAAATAAATTAAAAAATAAAATAAAATTGATAATAATTAGAAAAAAAATAGTAAAAAACTAGTAAAATGCTAAAATCATATTTTCCCACTGAATGCTCACTATCAGGGGAACCTCCAAGTTGAAAAAAAATGCTTAAAAAAAAATGTTTAAAAATAAAAATTAAATAAATATATATATATAAAAAATATATTTTTGGGAGCAAGTCTAAAAAATCTAGCATTATTAGCTTAAACAATTCTCGCCATGGAAAGGAGTTAAAATACTGGCATATTAAATGCCCATGGGGTGTCTACTTTTAAAAAATGTATGATTTGATTGGGTAAATTGAATTGGCCAGGTTCAACAATGTCCCAATTAACACGGGGGGAAGGATGGCCACACATCTAATTTCCAATTAGAAAAATGCACACGTACCAAATGTGGCCTTTTAGTTCCCCCCAAAAATGACACACCCATGCATGTGGGGTATCACTGCACTCAGGAGATGTTGCTGAACACATTATGGGGTGTCGTGTGACAGCTGCATATACCAGGAGCTGTAAATTCATACATAAAGTAGGTGTGTGTGGGAAAAATACACACACAAAAATAC
>VKOC01000005.1:1957378-1982278 GCA_009364415.1 Spea multiplicata
ATCACTGTACTGCTGAGTGCCAGCCTAGGGATAGGTGTGACAGCGAACATAACCAGGAAAGCTGTTAAAATTCATACAATAAAAGTAGGTGTGTGGGGGAAAATTACCACACAAAAAACTACTGCAAACCTTTTGAAAAAATGCTGGTTGGATTAAAATGTGGCTGCATTGCAAAGAGTTAAAATACCATGCATTTAAAATTACCCTTGAGTGGTCAGTTTTCAAAAATATATAGGTTTTATTGGCACCAAACTAGAGCATGGGCTGTGGCATCAACCAAATGCCATGTGGGGTATCGCTGTACTCAGGAGATTCCCTGAGGAGGTGCCAACCGGAGCCCCACGCTGGCTGATGGACGCAGACAACCCCCGTGCTAAACCGGTCCTATCCTCCCTTCCCGGCTCCATCTACAAGACTGGCCCGCGACTACACAACGAGGGACTGAGAAGCACGGTAAGTTGGCTTATGCGTTGGTTTGTTGTTGTCATTAACACAGGAGGATTCCTAGGTTCCTCCTGCCCATCGCTACGGGCGGATATGGATCTTAGTCTCATAGTCAGACCTATTTGAGGTTCTTGTATTTTATAAAGACAAACTCTCCGATTTATTTATAGACTTGAATGGTGCTTGTAATTTTTCTATGTCTATATGTTCATTTTACTTCTTGGAAAAAAACCTTGTTTATTAATCGAGCAAATACAAGTTATACTATACTTTATTATATTATATATACGGCCTCCGAACATAAACATTTCTGATGAAGTGGCCCGCTGCAGGAAAAACTTGGACACCACTGATATATAAGACTCCCAATTGATGCCTTTGCTACCCATATGTTATGGTTGATATTCCTGTTTGAATGTGGGCGACTCAAGTAAGCACATCTCTTAATAAAAACATCTAGGTTTCCATTAGGGCAGGTATTGTCCACCATTGTCAACACATTTGTCAAGTCACTACATTTTAAGTCTTTACATTGGGCTATTAAAGGGTTAATATTTCAATAATCGTAAGATCAGGTTTTTTAGAAAGTTCCCAGGTATGCTGATAAGCAACCTACAATCTTCCTAACCCCTTCCTTGATACATGTTGTCTCCTATGTGATGGGGCTCATGTTTCTGAACACTTTTTATCCCGATTTATGATATTTAAATTCAACACCATGGAACTTTCCTGACTATGACAAACATCCTGACTATGACAAACATTGACCATATCAGCCAATTTCTATAACTTAAAAAACACAAAGGAGTATATATTACATAAAATTGAAAACATCAAGATGCTTGTACTATAATCAGAGATAATGTGGGATTTAAGTGTTTTCCAGTGAGAAGAGAATTATGCTAATTATTTTATAATAGGTTCCTGCTGACTTTGGAAACTAAAAACAAATTATTTAACAGCACTTAGATTATGAGTACTTATGCAGAGAGCCTCATTATTCCCTTAAATGCTCAAAACGTTCCAAGTGCTAAAAAATAAAATTCTAGGTTTGTTTTCAGTTGCTCTGTATGTCGGCTGGGATGGGGGCTCAATTACAAAACCATTAACAACAGAATTCTGTAAAACACAATGTATCTACAATAATGTTCTTTTGTACCAAATTAGTGAGAGATTGTTGGCTTCTCAACACTGACATAGGCGTTGATTCCTGGTCAGGCAGGGGAAAGCCTCCCTTCTGCCTCTTACGCTTTTTGAATTTTAGAGATTTTTTTGCTGATGATTATTTTGGGTGATGTGGATATGTGCAGAGACGTGTTTATCTCTTTGGGCTATCTTTGGCGTGGCCCAAGGCAGCGATCTCAGCTGCCCACTCCACGTTCTCCATCCACTAATAGAGCACCAGGATATGATGTCATATACATCATATGTAACAGGTCCAGTGAGCACCAATCTGACCCCCCCTCTTCCTTGGCTTTGTGGCAGGGAACTCCTAGCCCTCCCAGGCCTGGTGGCCTAAGCCAGCATCACTGGCATACATACATCACAGAATACATCGCTGGGTATGTGCAGTATAAACATGCTTGGGTCTGTAAAGTAAGTCACATGGTTAACTAACTGACCAGATTCGCCTGCTAACACTTGCAACTTGTTTGCAAATCTTTCAAGTTTCAGACAAGGGCATGCAAATTGAGTACAAATGTGGCCAAACATCCCCCTCATTAATAAAGGCAAGCAAGGAAAATAAATGCACAACAATCACATCCTCCTCTTTGCCCACTACATGGATGGCAGGGTGTGGACTAATCATATACAGTATAACCCCTCCCAAAAAAAAAACATCAGCCCCATCCTTTGCAAGCAACGTTTCTACCCAGTTTCACTCAGAATCCACCCATTTTCCTCATTCTAATGATTAGCTACTTCTTACTGCAGGACTATTCCTGCCTTCCAAAACCAAACTCCCAAATGTGGCAGCAATGAAGGAGTTTGGGGTGAGCTAACCTGGGAAGAATCATAGTATGTCTTAAACAATGTTAATAGTTAGAAAAATGCACGTTCAAAAAATGCTTTTGAATTTTTAATATTTTCTAGCACTCATCTAACAAAGCAACACTCGGACATATTCTGAAGTATTATCCTTGAATTCATACACGTTAAGTCATTATTTTAGGAACTATTAAACTCTTTCATTTAGCTTTATGTCTTCGTTAGTGGGGATGTCTTTTGTTGCATCATTGCATTAAATTATAGTGTTAAGAAATATATGAATATGATTAATGTGTCTTACATGTTAAAACTTTTCATCAATATTCATACTCCCCTAATGTGGATCTATGTCTATACGTGTCATATTCTTGACCTGACTTAGTAAGTTTTTGGAGTCTTTGTCTCATCATTGAGGAAGTTCTGTTTTGAGAGAAAAAAAAAGCAGGGCTCCTAAAATAGACAGACAGAACGTCCTTACATTAGTCCTGTAGGAAAGCAGGTTTAGAATAATAGGCCAACTAGACCTTCCAAGACCCACAAATGAGTTGCAACACTTGCAGTACACCAGGCAGGTCATGCCCAGCAATGCCATACAGACCAGGATGAGAGGTCAGTGCTGGAGAAGGACAGATGACTGAGTGATCTGGTTACTCTGCACAGCCAGGTCGGCTATAGAACAGGCACGGACTGATGAGGAAGCCAGACTTAGGTTAGTTCTAAGTGACCACCAAGGTGGTCTGATAAAGCCTAAGGTCAGAAACCACAGTCCAAATTGTAATCCAAAAGGCAACAGCCAGTGGGATCATTCTACTTGCTGAACAGTGAGTGCATGGGTGCTGGCAGCAAATTGGGTTTGTAGGAAGTTGCTTCTTTTAAGCTTAAGCCTTTCCATTTCCTAAGAAAGATCCCGGATACAGGAAGGGAGATAGGCACAGGATTGGGTCCATCCCTCTTCAAGGGGTCAATTCTATTTCTCCCTCCCCATCCCAAGAAGCAGGTGATGCCTCTAAGAGTATTTCCCAGAACAGAAAGGGAGGCATTGAAAGAGCACCACCCCAACCATACAATATTTCTTTACCACTAGAATACAGTAATTTATCCTGTATCACCTTGCCTGAAATTCACAAAATATAAAGTTGCATATAGTCCCTAAGAAGTCTTATATTAGTGAATAGACACAGTGTTTAGGGTATGTTAACAAAACTACACAAAATAACCAGCCCACAGTGAACAAGCATAAAAAAGCATTTTTTTTATTTAGTGTTAGAACTGTTGGACTGAAATTCAGCTGAGTTGTTCCTTAACTGAGAACTTTACTCCTAAGTGAATAGACCTAAGCTTGCGTTAAATAATATATAGGGTTCAACCTGAACACCTGCCTGAATTTAGCACATGCGAATTCTGATCATATAATGTGTTTAACATTCAACTTTCAGTTGTGTTTTTGTTACATACATAAATAGACAATGGTCAAAAAGACCTAGTCTGCCTGTTTGGAACACTTTTTAAAGGTTTATGCCCATCTCAAGCTTTCCTAAATTCCATTTCTGTGTCTCACTCCTTGCGCCTAATTCCATTGTAAGCATGTTTCAGACATCTACTATTCTTTTTCTAAAAGTAGAATTTTTGTTTTGCATTAACGGTCATTCTGCCAGCTTCTAGCTTGAAATTATGTCCTCTAGTTCTGGCACTCTTTTTGTTAAAAATATTTCTATCGTGTCTACCATTTTCTTCTACCCCTTCAGGGTGTACATACTCAGTTTTTCCTGTTAAGCCCACAAATCAATTTAGTTGCTCTTCTCCGACGTCTCTCTAAATTGTTATCGCATCTCTTTTTGAGCCATGAGCTTATGCTTTTTGATACTGTCAGTCAAACAACACCTAGAGGTTAGCAGTTTGTATTGTGATGATAGAATTCAAATCAAAGCATATGTATTCCTAAAAATGAGAGAGGAATTTTAACAGCATCTCTAACTGAAGGTTTCCTGGCACAAGCCGTACGGTTTCAGATTCATAACTACAGGAACTTAAGTTCTAGAGACTGAAAGTCACGGAACATGTCAATAATATCATGCTCTCTGATCCCATTTGGAGAGGGGTCACCGTATCTTACTGTTGGCTGGGACAAGGTCAATTGTATTAGAGTGACCATAGTGGTATGCATTGCAGTCAAAAAAGATGGTGACACTTATTTTTAAGCAGTTAAAGAGGTAAAAAAAACTCCTTTCCCCTGCCACATAATATATCCTGACCTCAAACAAGACTATCAAGTTTAGTTGTATTTATGCTTAGACAGAGGTAAATACCCTCCATGGTGAGTCTCACCCACAACTTTGACTGGTGGCAAGTAAACTACGTGTCAGGATATATGTTTGTCTGATAAAATAGCAGGAGAATGAAGAAAGGGGCAATTGCCGAAATCCCCTAAGAATATACAACGAGGACACCCAGTAAGTTTAAAGAGATAGGATAACTAGAGTGTTCATTTAAAGTGAGCAGAACACAGATCATTGCCCATATGTTGTATCAACTCAAAATAAATCTTTTTGAAGTATTTTAAGATGCTAAACATGAAAGATTTCAACCCACCTATGAGAAAATCCATGTTTCATTGGACATGAAAAAAAGCAATTACAAAAGATTTTCAGAAGAGGCTGTAAAATTAGCAACCATGGAAGAGGCAGTAAACGGAAACAAAATCATTTATTTGCAAATATATTTAACCAGCACACAATGTGTTAAAACCTTTACATAATATATAGGCAGTTTTTATGCCTAGTATACTGCTGCCACTGTAGTGTCAGTATTTCATAGTATTAAGTCAAATGTACATAGAGGGGGGTATTTATCTATTGTTTTATGTTAAAATAAAAAGTTGTTGGGAAGGAATCAAAATATCAAATGTAGAATTTGTTTGATAGCCTTGAATACTAAAAAAAATAAAATAAAAATGTAAAAAAGATAAGGTTCTCAAAATAAGCAAGAAGGTTGCAGGCAGACTTTAGGAATGTGTGGTTCTTTGAAAACAGACAGGGGGAGACAATGGCTGTCGGGGAGGTCATTGTTCCTGCTATTCCCAGCTGGAAGCAATGAGTCAGGATTAGGAAACTCAGGAGGTCCTTTACCGAATATAGTAGTTATGACATCCCAACTTTGCACGTTTGAAAGTACAGACACAACACAGGACATATTTATAAAGCTCATTTGTAAAATACTGTATATCAAAATCTGGTTTTGGTCACAAACGCAGCACTAATTTTATGCCTGTGATGTCATTGTGACATGACTGGGCTCCCAATTTTGTTTAATTGTATTTCATTTTAACTTTTTTGGAAGAGGAAGAAACTATTTTTCGCCCTCCTCCTCGTGATCTGTTTGTGCTGATCACACTCTGATCAACTTGCAGGGCACCATAGCCGATTGCAACAATTGTGATCAGCAAGCAGGGGGAGCAATGGAAGAGCCCCGCAGGGTCTGGAACACTATGAGAATAAAAAGTCCCATTTATAGTTAAGTCTTTTGTTTCCATACATAAAATAATATAATCAGCTGAGTTTGTGCATGTGTCCTTTCTATTAACAGATTTGCACACACTTAGTCCCCTTCTGGATTAATATCTCTTTTTATATATCTTAACTCTTTAATAACCCTGCTGTTCCAGCAAACAGGAAATATAAAGTTTGCTGACCAGGATGCTCAATGAGTTTCACATCAGACAGAATGAAATCTTTCACTCCACGTTTGTTGAAAACAACTTAGGTAGTTTTTGGGGCATTTTGAATTATTTTATTCCGCAAAAATGGTAGTTTACATTTAATTACATTTTGCCAGAGAATATCCTTTAAAATGTGAAAATGTAACGAAATTAAATCTGATACATAGATTAAAGAATCATGCATTCGCATTAGTGTGTGAGTGCCATGAGTGCCTCAACTGGTTAATCCATCAGGTTTTGCTTTTAAGTTGATACAACCAACCAGATCATTTTTAATGCATCAATCTTCTTAATTAAATCAGAAAAATAAACCGTCAGATATTAAATGTAACAGATAATATAGTTCTAAATAAAGCTGTTGGTTAACTTTGTATATTGCGAAGCATTGCAAAAATTCTCTTATTTGACCATGAACTTCAGATGATCTAGTTAATGTTACTGTCAAACATCCTGCGGTCTTTTTTGAAAAGCAGTAGTTGTTCCCGGTGCCCTTTGGCCAAGTTCAGTGGGACTATAGCACTAGCAAGAGCCATCAAAGCGTCTGACAGCTTGTCACCAGCGAGGCTCCATTAATTTACACGCATTTTCCACTTTCTGGCATCTGCCATGATAACTCTCTTCTCTTCCAAGCAACTCCTGTTTGCATTTAACACTTGGGTTAATTTTCATCAGAGTTTAAATTTAGCCATCAGTTATTTCAGAGAGCTGTCAGCCAACATATGGACGGAGAAAAATACAGCTGAATTTATTATAAAGTGTAATCTGTTGAATGTGAAAGAGGAAAAGCCAACTGCAATATATTGGAAGGTCCCGTCAGGGGGACTAGGGTTATGAATGAGCAGCAGAGTGGATTAGTTCTTATATACACCAGAGTGGCATCTTAGTTCCCTGGGAGATCCATGATATATCAAAAAATGATGGAAAGACACAGTTCAATTTGTCCCCCTTTTATAAAGGATAATTAACCTGTCAGTCTTGCTGTTTTAACAACTTCATTATATTGAATCCGAAATGGGTGCATGGAACTTTGGATCTATTCCAGGAGGAGCGGGGGGCATTGTGCAAATGGTTAAAGGGGAACAACTCTAATAATATTTCCCATGTACTAAAATAATTGAAAATGTTACATTCAGTGCACTCAATAGGGTTCACTGAAACTGTCTCGAAATGGTTTCATACATATGGTGCTCTATAAGGTCTATGGGGAAATTAATTGTCTTAAACTGCAACAGAAGTTTTAAGAACTTTATTCTGAAGCTATTGGGATATACAGGAGTATTTTATTTACCAGAGTAAAATATCCAGTCTCTAAACATCATTTACAAATCCCTTGCTAATAAAAGCAGGCGGTACATTTTTTCTTACCTACCTTTTATGGCTAAATTTGTTAGCCATATATGTGAGTATGGTAAGTCCAGGTATCAAAGCTTGTTACAAGACACCCTCGACAGTACCAGACTAATCCAACTCATTCATCAACTCATCTACTAAAAAAAAAGCTCTGTAGAGTTGGACGTTGCATATATTAGTTTAGCGTTTGGTCGCTGTCAACTGAAGCTTGACTTGCATCCATTGTTGAGTCAGTCGAGTTTGTGTTGCTTGTCGGTGGTAGAAGCTATCGGGTGAGTTTGACGAATCACTTAAATTGACCCTAAATCTGTTAGATTAGCCAGAGTCAGCAGATAAATTGGTGGTTAGCTTCTCATCAGGCTTTTGCAATCCTAATTAGTACAATGTTACTATATGGAAATACAGAAGAACAAAATACAAGGTGAGCAACAGCTATATTAACTTATCATACATAAAAAGTTCCACAGTATATACAATATAACACCAAACAACTAAGTGATGTAATAGTGCCTTTGCTCAACAGAGCAGGTACAAAAAGATCTCCCCACCGGCTCGCACATTATCATGCCTCCCAACTGTTCCAACCTTTTCCCCTCTATCCTGCTGTCCAGCCGAGCTCTACCTCTTGTCCCGCTTTTCAAGACAGAAGTAGAGCTCAGCAGGACAGTGGGATTCAAGACCGCAATCCTGGTAGTCTGGGACACCAGAAAATGCATACCGCGCATGCGTACAACCCTACATGATCATTCGTGGTAAGCTTCTCCCCCGGTGAATCAGGACACCGGGGCATAGCTTGAGAGGTAAGCGCTACTTCGCCTGCGCACATGCAGTGTACATACCTCAAGCTCTGTCCCTGGCACCCTGATCCACCGAGGGACAACGCTGGGAGGTATGCAGTATGGAGTGCCATGCATATGTAAACGGTGGAACATCAGGATATGACAGTATGTGATACTACATCCCCACATTCAGCAGCAGGGATAGTAGCTGTAGGTGTACAGTTGTGGGTCAGTCCTAGGGCAGCTCCCAACATAAATACATTGCTGTATCCGTTCACCACTTCAAAAAGAGGGGAACATCACAGTTTTATTTGACTTTGTGAATTCCTCTTTGGTCCATAATTCACCTGCGCCCTGAAGGGACCCTAATAAGGGACACAATGTATTTACTGAGCAAGTTTTTTTCCTTATAATTTAGAACACATACGTCCACAACATGAGAACATTTATTTATACAAAATACGTATATGTGCCGAATATAAATGTTGCTTACAGTATTTACATTGATCAAAGCTATATTTAGCAATATGTTTGCTGCAAAATGCAACACCAGCTGAACCCAATTGACGATTGACTGAATAAACACAAATTCTGATAGTAACTGCAATTAGATTTTTTTTGTCTGCATTTTTTGGGTATATAAATGTAATACCTGTAAGACTGTAATAAAATATTCAAAAAAACTCACACATTTTGGTGAAGGTTAAGGGGGCTCGATGAAAACATTTCTGCTAGCAGATGGACCCTTGAAACCATCTGCTGTAGAGGCAACTAAATGCTCAATGATGCATTACGAAATTATTTAGCTCTCAAAGAGGCTGAAAGTAGTTAGTAATGATGGCATCTGTACTGAATGAAAACAGCCTTTTTACATATGATGTATTACTTTTAGAATGGCTCCTTAACCCTTTGGGTGCCGAAAGGGGTTTGTAAAGTATTACTTTCAGCTTTGGCACTAAAAGGGGTTAAACCAGCTATTGCCTTCCTTACATCTCCCTTTTAATCTTATTTAACACAAACCTGCCTCATTTACCACCACCATGCATAAGCCTCCTGAATGGTTAACTCTTTCATTACCAGGTTTTTATCAGGAACCAGGGGGGGGGGGCAGTTCTGAACCCTGCTCCCAAAGCTGGCAGTAATAATGGTGGCTTTGTTTTTTAGGGGGAGTTTTCATTACAAGTAGTCGAGTTTGTTTCTATCGTTAAATCTTTGCTACTGTGATTTGTCTTCACTTGAAGAACCCTTAAAAATGTTTCAAAGCTTACATGTCTTCACAAAATGGGAAGACAAGAAAGACCAAATTATCTGCTGTCAAATTATAGAATTCTATGTTAAATATAGCTTTTTAAATAACCACATATTTAATTTACAGCCTGCTCCCCAGAACATTATATATTATATTCTATTGGTAGACAGGACATACATTGACTAGTGTACAGGCATAAAATGGGAATAAAAACGCTAGGGACACCTTCTAAAACCATAGTGCTATATAAATATATATATCCACACACATACACATATACACACACACACACCACTTCTTTTGGGTGCTAACAGTTTAGTAGTGTATCAATGGATATCTTTATTCTGGTGCCCTCTATTTGGATGGCTAAATAAATAAAATCAATGCAGTATTTTAACATATTGGTATCTCAGAATTGATTCATATCCTGTCAATTTGTTGTGTTGAAATCTCCTTGTCCGTCTTTTGCTCGTGGGGTGATATTAGATTGAAAGATATTTTGGTGTAAAGGTTTTAAGCTTGTTTTGCTAGACTTTGCTCACAGATCTCTATACTAGCAACTTAAACATATTTGAATGGTATTATAGCACTTTAGAAATTGCTGTGTGCAGACTGCACCTGACCTCTCATATTTAACCTTCTTTATTATGCGAAGGTAACAGCTTTCTCTGTAATATGCTTAGGAGCCCATGCAACTCAATCTTCCCCATTGCTGTTCACATATGTTAAAAGGACACATAATGGGACGTAGACTTATTCAGCTATGATTTGGCAAAGTCAATGCAGCCTTTCAATTAGTCCTTGATCTCTTTTTCGCCTCATCTGCCCATTATTTAACGTTTCTTTATGTAACTAGGAAGCAGATAACTGGCAAATATACTTTAAACATATTTGAATGTGTGTCTTTATTGTAGGGAATTCATTTTCAAGTCTCAAGAACTTGCTGAGGGATCTTCATGGGGAAACTTGGCACCTTGGATCTTGGTGAGTTCATGTTTAGATCGAAAGAGCTTTTGGGTTCACCTGAAATAAACGTATGATTTTTTGGGGGAAATCTCATTGGATTTAAGGGGGATAATATGGCCTGCTTTCCAAGGTTCAGAGAAACTCCAGAGGCATTCTCTTTGTGTTAGCCCATGTTTGAAAACCGTAACAATAATAAATAGAAAGCTTTGCATATTTTATTATAAAAATATATTTATTCTATAAAATAGTATTTAGAAATTAAGTTCATATAAATTGATAATGCTTTTGGAGGACTAGATTTTCCATATGGGACTGGAAATAAGCTTCTTTGTCCGTTGTTTATTGTATGTTTTTTTTTGTGTGAAAAAAGACAAAACGTAAACGTATTTATTGTAGAAGGTCAAACCTTCTGTTTGGTCAGCTCTTGGTGGGAATTAGTTTAAGAGTTGAATGCAAATGGAGGTTATATCTTATTTTCAAAATATATTATTTTGCCTTTCCCCTTCTTAAAAAATGTTTAATCCTGAAGGCAGAAGACTGATGGGGAATCTTATTAGGAACCTAATATAATAAGGGCATGTAGATCATGGAGTTTGGAGCACAGAAATTTGATTATCTTCATTCCCTTATTCAGCACCTCACTGCTCTTCTGCCAATGGACAATTGTATTAAATCAGAAATAAGATCAAATGGTAAATACTTCACCGAAATTTTGTTATAAATAAATATACATATATTTATAGAAATACAAGCTGGTAAAGATATTTCTCACTTAATAGATATGCGCATGTACTTGAAATATTCTTTATGAAGAAGTTAAGTGTAAATAAAAAAAACCAACACTGATTATGATTTTTAGATTATAATAACTACTTGAGTTAAGGGAGGGTCATAGAAACATAGAATTTGACAACAGATCAGACCCATTCGGCCCATCTATTCTGTCCCTTTTTCCTGATGTAAAGACTCAAACTTGAATCAGTCTTTGGACCACCAAGAATTTGAACCCAACTTTCCAGCAAGCCAAGCACACACAGAGTGGGGTTTTGTTCTTTTCAAGTGATATGTAGAATAGAAATTAAAGATAAGGTAGGGGTAGAGAGGGATGTTTGACAGAGATATAGTACATCTAAGGGACTAGAATCCCTAGTGCTTTTTATCATATAAATTTAAGGAAAGGTGGTCAAGATGCACAATAAAAGCATCAACTGAACTTTGATATCTTATGCAAGAACAGTACACATTTAAATTTACTAGATGTCTTTCTTTAACATTGATAAAAGAATTGAAAAATGGAAAATCCGATTAAGAATTACTTATGAATATTATTTAATTATTCAATTGGCATTGTTTTATAATTTTATATTATCGTTATATTATATTTATAACGCTTATAGGGTATAAACACTGGTAAGACATTACATCTGGAAATTACATTAATTATTATTTTCTATGGCAATGATCTTCCTGCAATCGCATTATAGAGATTTTGGATATTATTGAATTATTCTATCATTATCATATGGATATAGTTAAAATGTGCTTGGATTATGTTAACACCATTTATTTTTGGAGATACATGCAATAATGAATTGATTGGTGAGTATCTGTGATTTTCATTCTGTTTAGACACATGAAATGTTTTGCAGGACTGGATAATAGAATAATTGTTGCTGATTTTTTGGTGACAATGAGAAGCAGACAAACAGGGTCGTTTGTATAGTATTGGATACCTAGGAAAGCTTTTAGAGAGAAAGTAGCAAAAATGATTGCTATTCATGATTCGGGCATATACTGAATTCGTCCTTTCTTTTGTGCATTTATTAGTCATTATTCTAGCATCAACCAAGGAATCTGAATTTGTAGGACTTATGCTTTTTAGGTTGTGCGCTCCTCCTATTTTTGTATAATAATTTTTGGGCTATTCATATTTGCGGGTTCTGACCAAACCTTAGTGTTGAGCATCACCTCCGGCCACACAGAAGCCTCATTAACCCCTTCGTGACAAAGGCTGATTTTCCTTTTTGTACCCTTCGTGACAATGGCTGTTTTATCGTTTCTGCGGTGTTTGTGTTTAGCTGTAATTTTCTCTTAACCCATTTACTAAACCCACACAAGTTATATATTGTTTTTTTCAGGACAAGAAGGGCTTTCTTCAGACACCAAAATTTTTTTCATATGATGTAATTTCCTATAATAAAAATATTAAAATATGACGAAAAATTGAAAAAAAAACACATTTTCTCACTTTTATTTGAAAAATCTTTTATTCATCATAAAAAACTACTGAAAAAACCTGCTAAATAGATTCTACTATTTGTCCCGAGTTTAGAAATACCCAATGTTTTTATGTTTTTTTGCTTTCTTCTACACGTTATGGGGCAATAAGTACAAGTAGCGTTTTGCTAATTCAAAACCATTTTTCTCTGAATCTGGTAATTCTGTCTGTATGTGGTATTTGGGGCATCTTTGAAGCCAGCAAATTAAATTTACCCCACCAAACCATATATTTTTGAAAACTAGACACCCCAGGGTATTTTAGATGCTGATAGTTTAACCCTTTCCATGCACTAATCCTACCACCAACCCTTGTCAAAGTTTGTGATAGTAATTGTTTTTGGTGTTTTTTTCACATACTTTGTACTTCAGGTGTGAAATTACAGCTCCTGGTATATGTTGCTGTCACACACACCCCGATATGTGTCCAGCAACATCTCCTGAGTACATTGATACCCCACATGCATGGGTTTGTCAGATTGTTTGGGGGCAAAAGGGCCACATTTGGAACATGCCTCCTCAGCCGTATACCGCTGCATGGTAACAATTGCAGCAAAAATAGTGGGGAAGGAAAGGGTTAATGGTTCTAATAAAAATAAAAAAAAACCTAAAAAAATGTAAAAAAGTAAAAAAAAAGTAAAAAAAAAAACCCCAAAAAACAATTGCCACTATGCAAGATCACTGTTTATGCAGTGATCAATGGCAATGAAGGGGTTAATATTAAATGGGTGGCTCTTATAAGAGCCTTTGGATCAATATATATATATATTTTATTGAGTATACACACTGATCTGTCTCTCTCCCTCACTAGAAGCAAGTGAAGGAGGGAGGCAGATCCAATACTGATCAAAGGCAATGTTTAGAAAACATTGCCTTTGATTTAGCAAATAATGATCACTCTTATGAGTGATCTGACCACTAGGGGTGCTATTCACTGGATGTCCATGACATCCAGCAACACCCCCCCCCGATGATGTCAGCAGGCTCCGCCCCCCGGCTTGATGGGCGCCGCCATCTTGAAACACCGCGTGTGTTTCGAAGACACCGGCACCGGGAAGGTAAGTTCAGCGTTTAGGAAGCGATCGCGAGTCGCTTCCTTTGCTAAACAGGTGTTGCAAAGATGCCTCGATACTGAGGCATCTTAGCAACACCAGCTAAGCAAAGGAAGCGACTCGCGATCGCTTCCTAAACCCGTTTTTCGGCGGCGGGCGCCGCCATGTTTGAAAGACGTGCAGTCTTTCAAACATGTTTTTTTTTTTGCTCCTAGGAGCGATCGGGGGGGGGCGGGAATGGTTTTTTTGGTGTTGCTCAATGCCTCGATGTCGAGGCATTAGAGCAACACCGTTTGAGTGAAAAAATCGATCACGGATCGATTTTTTCACCCGTTTAATGACGTGCCGGTCCTGGCACGTCAATTGTCATAATCGTCACGATTTTGAGTGACGTGCCCGGACCGGCAATTGTCATCAAGGGGTTAATGGAGTCCAGAAAAGGTTTTAAGTTGCTTGAGAGTCTCTTCTGGGTTAAAATACAGGGCAGTCCCACTGATTCAGCTCCTTGGTAAGCAATATAACTGTGAAAAACTAGAAAGGACTCACCAAACTTGGGGTACTTTTACGTAGTGTTGGGCGAAGCAATATATAGCCATATAGTGTGACAGAATCCCCCAATATTTATTCCTTAAATAGGTTTGTCTTGAATGACATTCACTGAATTCATGTCTGCTGACTGAAATTTGCTCTATTTTCAATTCACAATGTATACAATTTGTACAATAAAACAACAAATATCCCAGAAAAACATGCTTGATCAAACATAAAATAGGCTATAATTTAATGCAGTTTATTGCACCACCAGCAGCAAGATGAGCTAAACTGCAATATATTTTATATGAATCTTTGCATTAAATACCCTAGTGCATTATATAAAATACACATTTGTATAGACACTAGCCAGTCCTAACCTATACACATACAACAAAAAGGCCAACATAAAAACACAATATACTCCACATGGAAGATATACAAAAATTTCCTTAATATGCAAATATAGACACTAGCATCTGAGGTTCAAAAGAAGAGTAGCCAGACCATAACATTTCAAAATTCACCTGGTACCTTGCTACTTTCCAAAATAAAGTCTACCACCGATCCCCCTGCTTGATCCAAGTATTGACTAACCACATCATTCCATGTTCATGACAAGTCTTATTGATATTTTTTAATTAATCTACTCATTTTATAACTCATTTCTGATATGTAATAGTATCTTCTCTTCCAAAGAGATGGCTCATAATGAATAGTGCGTGCTTCTTTCTAGTTCTAGAGCACTCAATAATGAACTAGTTTTCTCATGTAAGGTTTGCTGAGTTTTTTCAGCTGATTTTGGCCACGTGTTTTGTTCACAGCCTTCCTTTGCCAAGTTTTGAATTAAGCATTATTTTCTTTAGAGACTTGGTCAAAGGTCCACTTGAGGTAATACTGAGTAGAGGAGTAAACTCCAGGGCTTTGCTTTATACTACAGCCAGAATCCCTAGTTATGCCAACCACAGTATAGACCGTAGCTTTGCTTCTTTTGCACATCAAAGGTCATCCACATTTGCCCTGTGTGAATCAAAGAAAAGTAAGTATTCCTTAAGAAAGACTTTAAATAATTACCATGCATTTATCAGACGATAATTTAATCCAAGAGAGAATGAAAAGGCCTCTCTGGCTATGCCTCACTCTTTTTGCTGCTCCTTGTAGTTCAGAAAAGTATATTACCTCACAGCTGTTCCTTGGCACAATTTTATGAAACAAGTACTGTCTAGGATGTTTAAAATTAAAGTATCATAACGGACTAAAAAGGGCATGTTGTCCAAAATAAGCATGCCTGGCAAATATATTTTCGTATTTTCAAGACAGGCCCCTGTGCTCTGTCCCACTCCATGGCCATCCCACCATCATCACAATAGGGCCACCAGGCCCTAAAACTCGCAATAGGGCCACCAGACCCTAGATTACAAAAGAAAGCAAAAAAAACAAAATTCCACGTGTAAATTCAATAAAAATAAATATAGTACTCCCAAATGTAAGCAGCTACCAGCGACACTCTTCCTCAAAATGTATACAAAAACGAACGGCAGATCATGGAACGCATATACATAGGGAAAAAAATAAAATACAATAGCGCAATATGTTGAAATACAAAAGACTTTAATATGGTGTAAGATCCACTCACAAGCGGGCTGGATAAAACAGGCTCATCCAAAGATTCAGAGAAATGTTCGTGTTTAATATCTTCTAAAATCTATAAAAACAAATAGACCGGAATGGTGCAGTATCTTCTACAGGGATGATTTAAAAAAAAAGTCTGAATGCACTACATCTACATCTAATCTACAATTAGATGTGGCACAACTAAAGTAATAGTGTGCGTAACCGTTTTGTGACTCAACTGTCCTGTAGCTGCAAGTGGTCCGGTATAGTGTCTCTGGAATCTCTCAACGCGTTTCGCCAATAGATCGTCGGCCTCCTCAGTAGAAAATTTCCGGGTTTGTACGGCGTCTCGTCATCACGTACGTGCAGAGGAAAAACATACAGCGTCATCACGCAAGATGTGCAAGGAGGAAACAAACAGAGGCGGCCATCCACTCCCGTGAACGTCATTATCTCGCGTTCACGCGCCTTCCTTTGCAAAGTTTGGATTTTCCATATCTATAAAACCCTGGATTTTTCCTAAATAGAGTATTATCATTATCCGCTGCCTTCTCTAGAATGCTAGGGGCCGGGATAGAATAAAAAAATGGACCCACAAGGGCCTAGACCTGGTTAGTAGGCTACAAGGGATGATAAGGAGGCCCTTCATGGCCGAACCCCATACACAGCTACTGACGTATTGCAGTCGGAAACATATAATATGAATAAAACATGTGGTATCTAGCAATGTAACTTTTACACATTTCTTTCCATGCATTCCTCAGTGGAGATACACACACAACTCTGAAATAAGGAGAAATCCTATACATGTGTACACCACCTATGGATAAAGCTGTGCTTACATGCTTCATCAAGCACACTCCAGCCTGCAATAGGGAAGTCGGTCATTTTCTTCAGAACTGCTTGTTTGGTAGGAAGGCAGGCTGGCTTAGTGTAGTTACCATATACGATTGCCTTACTACGCTTAAGCAGGGCAATGTCATTATGCTCAGTTCCAGGGTTGTATTTCTCATGTTGGACCCTTTCTTGTATAGTTTATATCTGAATCGTTATCCTCAAACAACTCTCCAGGAATAATATTCACTGAATAAATCAAAGTACACTTTCTCTGAATATACTATCCCATTATGACCAGAATGTATGCCATGTCACAAAAGGACAAGCCCCCCAATTAGCTCAATGGGGGCATATGAACAGTTAAATCTCTTTATCTAATATCCTGGAAGGATGCAACAGGGTGCAACACACCAGAGTCACACATGAAAAGGATGGACAACACTGCATTAGAAAAAAGAATCTGCATTTTTTGTGGAGGACAAGCAGACAAATGTATTTCGGACATAAAATTCTCTGAAATATTATCTGAACCTGGTATTTATTGTATGACACATAATCAGGGGTCTGAACTGCCCCCCAAAATACATGCTCATGTTTTCTGCTAAAGAATGGATGATTATGGTTCTTGTCATGTTAAATGTTTCTATTAAAATATCCCAATTAGTTGTAATACAAAATGCACAGGTCCCCAGTCTGCAAAACTGCTCCAACAATTTTTTCTCCCATAAAACAATATTACCACCAGGTAGGTTTACCTAACAAACCCCAAATTATTTTTAATAGAGCCCTAAATATTAAGAATTTAATTGCCCCAAGCTTACCGTCTAATATAGTTGGTTGGTCCACACTGCCTCCCACATATGCCACTCCACGCTGCCTCCCACATTTGCCACTCCACGCTGCCTCCCACATTTGCCACTCCACTCTACCCCCCACATGCCACTGTGCCTGATTAAATTAAATTAACCCTCAGTTCTCATCATTAAATTAACCCTAAACACCCCATTAACCATAACTATCATTGGAATTAACCTCAACCCAAGCTGTACTCGCCCACAGCACCATAACCATTGTATCATTTAGGGCTGTTGCAACACTCATCTGGAGTAAAATTAACTGGGGCTTCCTGAAGGATATCTGATATCAAAAGCAAGGCTGCCATCAGTCTCGTATATCCCCAGATTTGATGATTGGTTGGTGCCAAACCCAAGCCTTCAGAAATAATATTTACTAGTAATCTTACTTTCTCGTGCATTAATATAGCCATATTGTCAATCTTTTTTTTTTGTCAAGTTGCCATTACCTCAATGGGGAATACAAGAAGTATAATCTCTTTATCCAATATCCAGGGAGGACGACCAAAGAAATACATACGACCACTAATACCAACAAGCATCCCAGTATAGTTTTTGTATGGACACTGTACTCTACTTTATCACGTTACAATATTTGCAGGTCTGTAACACACCAGTCTCACACATGAAGAAGTTGGACAACAGCAGCTGCATTTTTTGGGAGGACGTGCAAACAAATACTTTGGACAGAAAATGCTCTTATCTAAATATTATCCAAACCTGGTATTTATTGTATGACACATGGTCAGGGGTCTGAACTCCCCCTCCCCCCAAACACCCTGATGTTTAACCCCTTCAATCCCCTATGGACGTACCGGAACGTCCAAAAACGCCTCTCAAGAATCCCCTATGGACGTACCGGAACGTCCAAAAAACGCCTCTCAAGAATCCCCTATGGACGTACCGGTACGTCCAGCCCTTCTTGCATTGTGTGACCGTTACTGCAGATGCTCTTCCTCTCTCCTCCATTATTGTGATCTGAGAGAGAGACAGAGCATTGTGACAGAGCTGCAGTGTATAGTGAAAATAAACTACACAAAAATCAATACATAACCCCCCAAATACCTATCTTACCCTAATTAACCCTTTCCTCTCCACGATCCTAAAAAAATAAATAAAATGGGTTTAGTTTGGTCAGTGGTTAGAGGGAATTGGGGACAGTGTGGGGTTTTAGATATTGGGTAGGTAGGCTAGTGTCTAATGGCACAACGTGTCTTCAGCACTGAGGAGGCTTATGACTTCCTCACTCAGTGTGATGACGAAGTCCCTCTGACTGCATCAGATATTGACCCAATATCTGATGAATCTAGCTGTGCAACAAGACAACCAAGGAGCGCATATACATGGGGAGAAAACAAAAACAACACTAATAGTGTAATATGTATGTGAATAAGAAAAATAAAAAAGGGGGTAAGATCCACTCACAAACTTGTTGAATAAGTCAGGCTCATCAGAAATCAATGGTAGCAGAATTTAATATCTGGTAAAAGCTCTAAAAAATAGAAGAAGACCACAAATGGTGCAGCATCCAAGACAAATCCGCAGAGAAGAGGGTTATGGATACACTTACAATATTTGTAGGCACAACTAGAATATAGTGTGCAAAAACGCAAAATGAACGAAGTTCTAGATCCACTAAATGGGACACTCTCTCGGGATAATGTCCGTTCTCTCTCGACGCGTTTCGCCAGTGCTATACTGGCTTCCTCAGGAGAAAAATATTCGTAAAGTTCAAAGACCGCTTGTATCTATGTCTATCACATAGATACAAGCGGTCTTTGAACTTTACGAATATTTTTCTCCTGAGGAAGCCAGTATAGCACTGGCGAAACGCGTCGAGAGAGAACGGACATTATCCCGAGAGAGTGTCCCATTTAGTGGATCTAGAACTTCGTTCATTTTGCGTTTTTGCACACTATATTCTAGTTGTGCCTACAAATATTGTAAGTGTATCCATAACCCTCTTCTCTGCGGATTTGTCTTGGATGCTGCACCATTTGTGGTCTTCTTCTATTTTTTAGAGCTTTTACCAGATATTAAATTCTGCTACCATTGATTTCTGATGAGCCTGACTTATTCAACAAGTTTGTGAGTGGATCTTACCCCCTTTTTTTATTTTATTTTTCTTATTCACATACATATTACACTATT
The DNA here is from genome assembly GCA_009364415.1 of Spea multiplicata. Lineage (NCBI taxonomy): Eukaryota > Metazoa > Chordata > Amphibia > Anura > Pelobatidae > Spea > Spea multiplicata. Next base: position 1,977,187 of record VKOC01000005.1, read on the forward strand.
AGTGTTGTTTTTGTTTTCTCCCCATGTATATGCGCTCCTTGGTTGTCTTGTTGTATTGCTGAACATCTTGAGGAAGAGTGTTTTATTGGAAGCTGCTATCGTGGGGAGTATTCATTCATTTATTTATTTGATTAATTTCTTTTTACTTCTTACACGTGGCTTTTGGATCTCTATTTCTTTGGAATCTAGCTGTGCGTCAGATAATGAAGAGTCAGAGGAAGATGATGACGGCCAGGTTCCACCTGCTAAAGCCAGGTTGGAGAGCCTTACTCTAAATATAATTGGGTGCCCCCAAATATGATAGACCCAGTAATCCCTGCTTTTACTGGGACTCCTGGCATCAGATGTGACATTGATGCTAGTGAGCCAAAGCCTTTTTTCAATCTAATGTTTGACCCCGAGTTTTTTAAGCTGCTAGGAGCTCAAACAAACATCTATGCAGCCCAGTGTCAGGCAGCTGACCAAGGAGGCAGAAGCCAGGCCCTTGACCCTTATGATGGGCATTGTGAAAAAGCCCACTATTCGATCATATTGGAGCACAGATCCCAAATTATCTGCCCCTGCTTTTCCCCAAATAATGCCCCGGAACAGGTACTTGAGCTCCTAGAGAGCACCCCCAATTTGACCGTTTATATAAATTGACACCCATTATTAATTAATTTTCCAGTAAATTCCCTGAAATTTATACCCCCAATAAAAACGTTGCTATAGACGAGTCCCTGGTCCTATTCAAGGGTAGACTGAACTTCAAACAGTATATCCCGTCCAAGCGCTCAAGGTACGGTGTAAAGTTATATAAACTTTGCAAGAGTGGGACGGGATATACTACCAGTGCTCTGCGCAGTCAGGAGCTGTTGGCCCTCAGGTACACTGACAGGAAGGATGTGTATATCCTCTCCACTATACACAACGAGAAGGTGGTACCTGTCAGTGTACGTGGGGAACTTGATGCACAGGGGCTCAAAAAAAAAAAAATCAGCAAATTTGGCGTCCCCTCCCCTTCCTGATTGTGCTGATGGAAATAAGAAAGAGTTCTCTCCCTGCTGGTACGAAAATTAAAAGACACATCAGTCCGTCTGAGAAACTAACCAGAATGGAACCATCACCCTTCAAAGTTTAAAAGGTACTACTCCCCCATATGATAGAAAAATGTATAAATCTAGGTTCCGGCAATATAGACAGATCTGTACTAATATATTGGGACCAACTTTTTTTGTGGATAGAAGCAGTTTTAATACATCGTCTCACTCCACCACCACGCTGTGTCCGGCCAGCTTAAGGTAAAACAACCTAAAGACATTTTATTTGGGTTAGAAAGATCAAACTATTAATGAAGATTTAAAGGGCTATTGTAAACCCAAAATGTAAAATGTACAATCATATCTTTTAGGTAGTAATAAAAAGAAAAAAATCCTCGAATAAAAGATAAGACTGCATGGATTTAAAATAAGAAGGGAGTTGCACTCACATATGGGGCACAATGTCTCGTACATACATTGAATGTAACAAAAAAAGCTTTTCATATGTATGTATTGCAAATGTTATTTATTTACTTCATTAAGAAAAGACAGACCACCATTATTGTTATTAAATTTGATCCATTATTACTGTTTTAAATTTTTACAAAAGCTGATGTTTTGGTTAATGTTAGAACCAACTCTGCCTTTTTTCAAACCAGAAAGTGTTTTTATTCCATTTATATTGGCAGCATTTATCCATTTACAATTGTTTCATACCTCTGAAGAAGCCACATCTAGACGGTGAAACGCATCAGGTTAATTGATTTCCACCAAATGGTGTTTTAACAAATGTAAAGAATTCATACATGTGTTTTATTATTACTGTATCTGATATTTATATGTACAACCAATTATGTTGAATTTTACATTTTTCTTATATTTACTATTAAATTTTATTCAATTGTATATTTAATTCCTACCATTTTTATTTATATACTAGACTCAAGAGGAATCCCAACCTCCTTAGCACTCCCACCATTATTAATTTTTACACTAGGGTGTGCGTCATGATGTCCAGCAGGAGGCAGAGCTGAATTGGGTCTCAGATAAAAAACCAAAAAACCCAGAATTGCTGCATTACGGTACCCTAGTGTGGTCTTCACTTGACACTCAGTCAGCGTATTGGTTCCTATTGGCTTGCCCGTTTTGATCGCTATACCAGTGTATGATTGCTGACTCCGTGTACGGTACCTTGCGTACTGAGCCCTGCTTTGGCTGAGTATCTCACCGGACATCCGGAGACTACCCGTTCTGTAGACTAGATAGCACCTAGCTAAAAGGTATCCTGCCCTCTGGCTTGACTCCTTACGAAGACCCTGGTTACTCTGGGGCCCAACCCTTGGGTGGTTTAAACAGGGTGAACAACTCCTGTAGTGTGTGCTCCCGGAGCGGGTGAACTGTGTCATATGATCATGGATATACATATAGTCAGACATATTTCTTACACACCCTGACAATGATAACAACGAGTAACCTTCCATTTTTCCCATCGTAGACTCACTACTTTCTAAGCTCATATCTTCCTGACCTCCAAATGAAGAGGGCAATTGTTCCAGGTGAACCAATAGGGGTAAGTTCCCAAGTAGGCTTTTCAGACTAGACATTCGGTCTATTGGCAACTAAATATATCATATACAATTTCTCAAATATTTGCCAATTCATATTAAAATAGTTATACAGGGAGAAAATATGAATTCATAAACTACATCTAATTATATATATATATATATATACATACAGATTGTATACACTACCCTAAATATACTGATAAAAAGTGTGTGTTATATATATTTTTAAAACTATTTATTGATTTATATTATATTCCATAGTGCTGTACAACAGACATACTGTCTATAAGTATATTTAATTACTAATAATTATTTTCCTTGTTGCTAAAATAAATATTTGTTTGCTTACAGGGTATATTAGAAAACTGAATATGGTCTCTGCGTCTCTATAGCACCTCCTATTCTCCTTGTCTTAACCTCTGTCATCGTGCTGCCTAGCACAGGATCACTGCCCTTGGCTATAAGTAAATGTGACAGCATAGCTTAATCAAGACATCTGTACCTAAGATTATACTTACAGCAAGCTGTTCGTTATATATGGTTCCTATCTACATGCATTTCAAAACCCAATCTATTAAAGCTATTTACCTCTGCATTGATTAAAAGTTCTTAAGAAAGAATAAGTTTGCTTAAAAATGATACACACGGTAAAAAAAAATTTTTATATTATACACACACATTTTATGGTCAAATTGAAGTTATTGCCTTGTTGTCTGCTATCATTTTTTTTCTTTATTTAAAACACATGCTAAGAATTAATTTTGAAAAAGTTCAAAATATTCACTAGAAAATGCAAATTCTATATACGAATAATGTATTTGTAGATCCAGGTATGGCACTTTTAAATGAAGTTTCTTTCCAGTGCAATTTCCGAACTTAAAAAGGTTTCATTATAACACAACACGTCTCGCTAATATACACTGGATATCTTTTTACTTTTGCACAGTCATTTATCTTACCTGTTTTCTGCATACTGACCATGTATAGCATACATTTCTACATTTGTGCCAACAAGCCCTCTCCTCCTTCTTAATGTGTGTTACTGTCAATTTTAAATTGTCTTTGTTAAATGTTTTTATTGCCGCCTATCGTAACAGCGCTACTGAATCGGCTGGAGCTTTATGTAAAGTGGAATGTAAACTGTAAAGACTTGTGAACGTTTTGCTGTATTATAGCACATTTCTTCTGATAGCACTTTTTATTTATAGTATGTGCAAATTTTAAACGAGGAAAGCATATCGAAGGTAATGCTGATGCATTTCGTAGGGTTCCCTCAACACAGCTTGAAGGGGACTTAATTTTTATGCTAGTTTCCTGCATATAACGGTTCAGGCCTAGCCAGGAGTAGGGTAGAATGGGTCGAGATTGTTTGGTTTTATCCCAAAAAAATAGCGCAACTCTTATAGGAAGATGTGTAGATTGAAAGTATAACAAAAACATCTAGAAAAAGGATTATTCCAAAACTCAATGTTTCAGGAAGTGCAAACTGAAAAAAACCTGTGTTTCTAACTGCTGCGTTACTGCAGAATGGGTGGAAATGTTTCTTCTTCTCTACCATTATGCATTGTTTGTTCATTCGGAACTCTTCCCTTATTGTAATGGTCCTACTGAATCTGGGGGTATTCTATAAATGGAATGTAATAATAATAATTAAAATGTAAAAACACACTGCAGGACACCAATAGGATTTGAGGGCAGGTAAGAATAATTCAGCCCATCTAGTCGCCCGTTTCTCCTGCTGAAGAAGTGGTAGAGCTTAACTTATCTACCGCCTTCTCGGTAAAGTAAAACAATAAGCCTGTGAACATCATACATTAACCCCTTCGTGACAAAGGCTGGTTTTACCGTTTGTTCCCCTGGTGACAATGGCCTTTTTAACATTTCAGCTGTAATTTTCTTCTTTCCCGTTTACTGAACCCACACACATTAGACATTGTTTTTTTCAGGACAAGAAGGGCTTTCATTAGATGACATTGTTTTGATTGTATCATATTATTTACTATTAAAAAAATTATAATAATATGGTGAAAAATTTAGAAAAAATGACTGTTTCTAACTTTTAGTTGAAAAATCTTTTACTCCTCTATAAAAGGTAATGAAAAACCTGCTAAATAGATTCTACTATTTGTCCTGAGTTTAGAAATACCCAATGTTTTTATGTTTTTTTGCTTTTTTCTACCCATTATGGGGCAATAAGTACAGGTAGCGTTTTGCTATTTCAAAGCCATTTTTTCCAAATCTGGTAATTCTTCCCCCCATGTGCCATTTCGGGTATCTTTGAACCCGGCCAATGCAATTTACCCCATCAAGTCATATATTTTTGAAAACTAGACAGCCCAGGGTATTCTAAATGCTAGTATTTTAAATCTTTCCATGCACCATATCTACCACCAGTCTTTGTCAAACTTTGTGGTAGTCATTTTTTTGCATTTGTTTTGTCACACACATTTTACTTCAGGTATGATTTAAAAAGTTCTCGTATATGTCACTATCACAAAACACCCC
>VKOC01000005.1:1984058-1999342 GCA_009364415.1 Spea multiplicata
CTAAGATCCAGATCCCCCGTAGCGATGCAGGGGACCTGGATCCTCCTGTGTTATGCCCCCCCTCCAACTTACCGGTGCTTCTCAGTCCCCGTTGTGTAGTCCGGGCAGCTTGTAGAGGAGCCGGAAGGAGGTGCGGTTAGCAGCGGGGTTGTCTGCGTCCATCGCCCCGGTGGCACCTCCTCAGGGAATCTCCTGAGTACAGCGATACCCCACATGGCATTTGGTGATCCACAGCCCATGCTCTATTTGGTGCCCAATAAAACCATATATTTTTGAAAACTAGACACTCAAGGGTATTTTAAATGCTGGTATTTTAACTCTTTGCATGCACACATTTTTACCACCAGCATTTTTTCCAAAGTTATGCAGTAGTATTTTTTGATGTGTATTTTCCCCCACACACCTTACTTTTTTATGTATTGAATTTACAGCTCCTGGTATATGTCGCTGTCACACAACACCTCAGCAGTACAGTGATGCACCACATGCATGGGTTTGTCATTTTTGGGGGGAACTAAAAGGCCACATTTGGGATGTGTGCATTTTTCTGATTGGAAATTAGATGTGTAGCCATCCTCCCCCCGTGATAATTAATTGGGACATTGTTGTACACGGACAATTCAATTTACCCCATCAAAAAAATAAATTTTTAAAAAGTAGACACCCCATGGGCATTTAATATGCCAGTATTTTAACTCTTTCCATGCCGAGAAGTTGTTTAAAGCTAATGTGTAATTTTAGGACTTGCTCACAAAATTATATTTTTTTGTTATATATATATATATAATATTTGTTTATTTTGCCTTTTATGGTGACCTTTTTTTTTACATTTTTTGAACTTGAAGGTCTCCCCTTACTATTTTTTCTAATTAGTTATTTTTATTTTATTTTTTAATTTATTTTTACTATCACACTGTGATTAGAAAAGGCGGGCTCCATGTGACTAGCCTGGTTGAATGCAGTACCTGTTTTCAACCTGCAAGTGGAGCTAGAGTTCTCTAGAGGGTCTGGAGACCCTCTAGAAAACTTTTTTAACTTCATTGTTTTTGTTTTTTTTAACAGGACGGTCGCCATCTTGTGGTTGGCGAAAATCACTCGCAGTGGCGGTTGCGACCGCTCTCCGGAGCGGTCACAGCCCGTCCTGGGGTAAGTGTTTGGTGTCGCTAAATGCCTCCTGATCGAGGCATTTCAGCAACACTATTGAAGTTTAGGAGATGATCGTTGATTGCCTCCTAAACACTGGCGTCCGCCGCCATACAATGTATGGCGGACATTGATGCTCCGGGGAGGGGCCAGACACGGCCCCTAGTGCCGATCGCGGTGTTGCTGAATGGATTACAGCAACACCGTTTGGGTGCAGAAAGCGAACGTAGATCGCTTTCTGCACCTGTTTAAAGTCATGACAGCCCTGGCACGTCAATTGTCGTTAACCCTTCGTTTTCGAGTGACATGACCGTCAATTGTCATTAAGGGGTTAAGATCACAATTCTAACCTTGCACTGGAATTTTTTTTTATATATAACCTTCATTGTTCTAGAATTAGAAGTACAAATGTTTCATGTGTATCTATTTTATTTTTCTCGTTAATTGCATCTGACAAAAATAATGAAAATATGCGGATGTCATATACCAAGTTAATGGATTTCATTATAGAAGAGCTCTAAAGTTAGAAATGAATACTTTAACCATTTGAGGACCACAGAGGTATTTTTGGGTCATCGACTGGGTTAATATCTATTTAGTACTTGCATCCCAGTACAATACATCTCTCATTCATAAAACATGTAAAGGAATATCATTTATGCAAAAAGACAGTTCCATGTCCCTAGGTAGACTGATACATTGTCGCAAGACGGTAGTATCTGCTTACCCAGGTAAACAGCACTATAGTCTTCGCTGAATAATGAAAATACATCCAGCTACTTTTTGTGCTATTTTTGCCATCTGTTCCAGCTGCTTCCATAGCTCCTCCGCTGTCTTCCCACCGGGGCCTGTCTATGCAAGCGGGGATTCAAGCCACTGATGAGGTAGGCCTCAGGTCCCCCTAACTCTCCTCGCCACAAGCAAAACACCAGCTGTCTGGCTTCATTTGCATTTTTTCCCTCCAATATAATGAAATTAGCCAGGAGTTTCCTGAGGTGATGCAAGACGTAATTTTAGGGTAGATGTGTCCGTGTGCGACGGGAAGGGAGGGGCAAGGTCATGCGAGCATTCGAAGAAAGCTTAAGGTATTTAGATCCAGGGAAAAAGCTGTGTGTGTATTAAGCGCAATAAAATATTACAGGAGTATGATAAAAAAAACAGTATGTCTCAACTTCAGACGTATTTAATAATTCGAGAATAAATGAAAGTAGCGTGACATTGTTCAACAGCTTAATGGGGAGACCGGTAGTCTGAAATGCCAGAATTAACATTGCTGACACTTATTATTTGACAGTTCATAGACAGACAACATATATCTCTTCTTCAGAGGGAATTAAACATTTCTTTGGACTATCTTTGCTTGGACCCGTACAGTGATATTACGTTTGGGTTAATAACGAAGATTAAAATAGTTGTTGATAGATTAAAGGGATAAAGAATATTGTTCACTTGCGTAACATTGATACTTGATTAACTTCTGGATGCATTTTGTTTATTTCCTTGAAAAAGTTGTTTGTTCTTATTGAAGCCGTTTAAACACTTGGGCTTTAAAGCAATCACATGGAATCTAGCCAGTAAGAGAAAAACAAATGCAGGCAGGAGAAGCAGTGAAGGTCTACTAGCCCGGTTCCAACTTCTCTGTGGTACTGATAGTGTTCATGGGACATGCAGCAGAATTGAAACGTAACCTTATATCGTTTCTTACTTTCACAAAGATGTGGTTTATGTAGATTATTGTAAGTTTGTGAGCAGGGTTCTCTACCTAATATATCGGTTTGTCTTAATTGGTCAGTTCAGATGCTTTTAATGTATGGACAAAGCACTTCATTAATTAAATAAAACATATTTTAATTATAAATAGACTATATGAAAAAATATAATTATCTGTACACAATGGATTTGTTGAGTGTATGATATTTTCATTTAGCTCTGCGATGTAAGACAAATGGAAGTCAGATGTGAGACTCCTTAAAACAAGCACGGCCCTCTATAACTTTTGTTTCTGTAGGTTCAAGTAATGTCCTTTTTACCCACTGTACATCACTGGAGAATGTGATGGTGATCTATAAATCAATAATGAATCATTATAAATAATACAATATAATATGGGAGAGGCATCAGACCCAAGGACCCTTTCCGTAATGAACACATGCATTTATGCTGGGCTAGATTTGCATTGCAGGTCTTTAATGCAGGTATAATACTTTGAAAAGGTGGTGGAACTGGTATTAAGTTAATACAGTGAGGAAATTAAAGCAAACATAGTATAGGCGTAAGGCTTCCAGAACATAAAGCAAAACTGAGGAACATATAACGTACAGCCAGTAGGAAATCATTGGGTGACAATGATGGGCCAAGTGGCTCTTATCTGATGTATTCAAGGTTTAACAACCTTAAAAAACAAAAAACTAACATTAAATTGAATGAATAGAGTGGATGAGAGTTTGTATAGTCTATCTTTGCGGCAAGTATTCCATATGGGAAGGCTAATTCTGAATTATAATTGGGCACGTTATGATTTATTACTACTTATTACAATAAAATATATTTACACTGAGACGTGGGGTCTGTTCAATAAACCTTATGTTTAGTTGCCTGTTTGCCTGGCTTAGTATATTTGGTGCTGCTTTAGGGGATATCAGGTCTCAAGAACTTGCTGTTGAGATTTGCAAGTTTCTGTTGGTCCAGATAACAAATTGAGTTGGTGAGTATTGCAAATCTGAGTCATTTGCCTTTGTAATTATTACAACAAACATTCTCAGCCCAATTTAGTTTTTAGTGACACCAAAAAACAATGCTCTGCTTTTTGTTTCACTAGAAAAGACATGAGCCCGAGTTATACCTTCAATGTTAAAACCAAACTCCTGATTAATCATTGCTTGAACTCCACTGACATAAATTAACCAGCTGTGAATGCATTTTAAAAATTATAGTTTTTGTAATACGTTTTTTTTTTTAGCCTTACTTGGATTTCTTTGATTGATATAAAGTATTACCTTTCTGTGGATTTGCAATACAGTATTGTATTTTGGACTTTATAATGATGTTGTATTACAGGGGCGAGCGTTGTAACTCTTATTAGTTTGCATCCCATGTAAGATATGTTTTTTTTTTTTTCCTTCTGATTCAGATTCTGATCAGTGGCAAGCTAACTCTACTCTAAACTCAAAAATCAGAATTTCAGCCACTAAAACCCTAGAATTACAATGTGGAAAGGTCACTAAAGTGCTAACTCTGAGTGACTGTGAAGTCCGACTAAGGAACAGCAGTGCATTAGCCGGCATTTCCCTTGTCTCTATGGTAAATTAAGGTTCCGTTCTGCATTATGCATTTCCCTGTGAAACCCATACTTTGGTGACCTGTAAGGATTCTCAATAAATTGAACCTTCACTAGACTTTGCCACTCTGCTCGTCATTGGACCTGGAGTATAATGTTCGGTAATATAAATTCACTTTACCTAGACATTGCTTTTCCCTAGACAGAATTAAATATATCAACGTATAGCATTCTGCTCTTGTGTGTACATATTTATTTTTTGCCAGACCTCGGTATCTCATGATAATGCCTGAGTCGCTTTAAACAACCGACCAGAACAATAGACTTGGATAATCAGCCTGGACATTAATCATAAAGCTGCCAATTCTTCCCAATTTAAAAGATGGAAAAGAATGTGGACATGTAAAAATTCGCAAAGGGGCATGAGAAATTTTACTTGACATACTCCCGCTGTGACACCGCGGCAACTGAGGAAGGCCTGTCATTTTGTTGTCAACCTTTGACCTACTGTAGGCATATTTTGAGATGATGTGAAAAGAATTGCTTTGCTGTACAGCTAGTCTCTCCTAGCTATTCGTCTCTGTCCTTGATGTCAGTCAAATGCTAACCAGTACCTACAGATTTTATAAAAAAAAAATAAAAAATCCTAAAAATATCCCGTAGAACGTCTGTTAGTAAGACCACTTCCTGTCAAGTAATGACTTCATGGCATACGGTATTGTTTACCTAGCAATGTTCACGTACTTGCATTTTAATGAAGCTAATTAATAATAAGTTAGAAGTCCTTCGCTATTGCTTCACAGCTGGACCATATGTACTAATTATATTAAGTGGACAAACTGTACCCTTCATAAAATATTAAGATATGGAAAAATTACCGGGCCCTTGGTTTTTGTTGTAAAAGTAAAATCATTCCCCTATAGATATCAAAAACAAAAATGATAGCCAATAAAAAAGCTACATGGATACATCTACACACAAATATGCATATGTTACTTACTAAAGAAAATATAAAAGACCCATGAAAGTGGGATATAAACTTTACATATACATTCCTATGGGGATAGAATTAATGTGTTTGGAAGAGTGCAATCGAATCCTAGAAAAACTTAACGATACAATTAAAACAAAAGAGGTGTCAAAGACGTAACATCTAGACTTGGGCGCCAGCCAACTCTTCGTATTCGTGGGGAGAAACTCTTCGTATTCCACGAATATTCGCCTGTTCTTGTGTTCAGTTCAGTCGAATATTCATGTTAGTTTTGTTCCTTTTTTGTAGAAGAGGTTAATACGCGGTTAACGTTGTACGCACTACGCAGCACCTTTGGCGGCCAGGATTTGAAAAGGTCTGCACGAGAAACTCTAATGGTCGCCGGCAGGGGCCTCCTCTGCCATCCACCAATGAAGTGCACTCTACTGGCGACGCATACAGTCACTCGTACAGACTTTTAAAATCCCGGTGCCTCAACTTGGCCGGGGGAGACCCTGTTCCAAGAGCTAAAGGTCCGTACGACCTTCGTACGGACCTTTCACTCTTGGAGCGGGCCCAGGCCATGTTCAGCCGTCAAGAGTTAAAGGACCGTGCGAGCGCCTCTATTGGTCGCTTGCACGCCCCTTTAACTCCTGACGCGGAACTTGGCCTGGGGAGACCATTGGCCTCCCAGCTCCAAGAGTTAAAGGTCTATACGAGCGACTCTATTGGACGTCGGCAGGGATTTCCTCTGCCATGGCAGACGAGCCCCCTGCCGGCGACCAATAGAGTTGTTTGTACAATTTGTAAATTTCTGGTGAACTATAGCTTCAATGTAGCTTAATGTACTTACACCTCTGTTACTGAGAGCCTCTTGATTAGGTCAGATGTGTTAATGACATAGGCTTCAGGTGAGGGAAGCTGAATAAAGCATAACCAACAAAGCTGAACATAAAGAATACACAGAACACAGATTCTAAACATCAGTTGGTGTCACGCTCATAAAAACAATTACACATATGTAAATAAAACCAGTATTTCAATAAAAATTCAATAACATTTTAATTCTATTGTCTAGTTAAATACAATTAAAAGAGCACAGTGAACTATTCCTTCGTTGACTCCTTTGACTGGCATTTTAACTTTCATGCAGTTCCAAAGCCTTTGGGAATTGCCTCATCTTACTTTATCATAAACACATGTGCAAAATTAGGATGTGAAATTGGCCAATGCCAAATATGCCCCATCATTGCATCAAATTGTTAAGTTGTGACAAGTTCGGAGACCTATGTTAGTGTCACTTCTATGTTTCTAGTATACCCAACAGCTGTCTATCTATGTGTATATAATGAACATATGAAAACACAGCCAATGGCATAAGCAAAGACATATATAGGACATTTTTTGTTATGCATCATTTGTTACCAACAAGGTTATCAAAAACCTGAATGCTACATTTATACTAATATAGTGGAACAATGCAATGTGATGTCGCCTCATGAAGGTTATGCCGTTCATATAGTAAATATTTCATCTTTGTTTTGATGTTCTGAAGAATACTTCTAAAAATGCCTCTTTTTACTTGATGTGCATTTTATTTAATAATCTTCTTTAATATTGTTGTTATTTGACAACAGTAAGGTTTAGCCGAAAAAATATCATTCTTTGCCATTAAAATACATGCAATGTGTTGCACGTCAGCCAGATTGTTTGAGTGAAAGCTTGGTTTTCCATAAATATATTCATAAATATTAGTCGCTTATGGCCATATTTACAATTCTTTTTTTCTTTGGGTCCGTTCAATAAGAAGTCAAGTGACCAGTCCAGTTAAGGGTTGGCTCAACATGAGCTACATGCCCTCACATGCTAACAGTCTGAAACCAGCTTGCAGACTCACTGTTCTGGCATACGAGGACCTGTGACATTTGTGAGTTTCAGACAAGGACATGCAAGGGCAAGCTAGTTTAATGTTCACTTGAATGTCCAAACCCGAAACTTTCAAAATGAACACTTCCTAGTCACGCATTTTAAGTCACCCATTTTTTTCCCAACAAAAAAAACAGGGTCCACAGGACTCCAAGTAATGAAGTGGGTGTCCATGATTGTCTACTTGGGGCTATATGCCCATTTATACCCCCACTCCTTCCAACCCTAAGACAGACATGGAATTTGTCATGCCTTCATTTACTCCTATCCCAATCCCAGTAAATGACAATATCTGCCCTTTGGATGGGCACAGACCCTATCCCATGCCCCCCACCATTCATCCCGGTCCTGTTGAATGGAGGAGCTTAAATTACCTAATAATATTTTTTCAAAAATATACCCCCCCACACTCATAAGACCTCCTGTTAGGGGCAATTAGGTCCAACAGTCTTGCTTTGGCATCCAGACTAACAATGAAAGTACATTATTCTATCAATACTGCTCCAGTCACTGCATCGCACCTCACCCCTCTGTTATACATCACACCCTTACCTTGCACGGAGCTCATCCTAATGGCTGCTACCTCCTCGAGTGGGCTGGTCCAAGTCAAACTGACACTGTTTAAAGAATTTTGGACTGGCCCGTAAAAGCGATTACCCCCATGCCCCCTGAGTTTGCCCTCCCGTCATTTAGAAAAAACGTTATCTTGATATTTAAAACTAAACACAAATAATGCTAACATGTATAATATTACATTTTGTCCAAACAAAAGCTCATTTGTACCACAGAAATTACAAATTAATTTACATTACATTTATTTAAAATTTAAGGAGGACATTAACATAACTGTGAGCATCATTTTTTACCCCCCCATGTAACATTTTGCTAAGATTCGCCGTTTGCTTGTGAACAAAACTCCTTATCCCACAGTTAATGTAACGTAGCTGTTCTGCTATATACGTCTGTTCTCTACCTAACACTAAATAACAAAAAAGTGATCAGCAATAAATGACGGAAAGGAATGAGAATCTTAATGCAAATGAGCAAAGGATATCAAGTGTTTACATTTTGCTAAGATGGACAACACAGGCAGTGTTAGGCACAACAAACTTGGAGACACACAGCAGAGCAACCGCACTGCGACCGAACACGTTAAATGGCATCTCTGCAGTCGTGCGTCGATTTTACATTCTGGCGTCATCACGCTAAGCTCCTCCCATTAAGGTGTCTGTTGCGTTGTCACTCGAATGGGAGGAGCCTAGCGTGAGGACGCTGCCTGTAACCGAACAAGCCGATATTTCCGTACTTCCGTTCCACTGCTGCTGTGTCTTCAACGTCAGTCCCTCAGCTTCAGCTAAAAAGGGGTATCCGGCAACAAACCTAGGAACTGAGGGACTGAAACATCCAGCGTCAACTAGTTCCAAGGGCTTTAACAAGACCACATATTTACGTTTAGACAGTAAGTTTGGACAGGAAGTTTAGAAAGTAAGTTTGGACAGGAAGTTTAGACAGTAAGTTTGAATCGTTAACCACACTTTTTTTCTGTTGCTGTAAGCACCAGTCAATGTTTAGACAAGTCAATGAATTGAGCGCCTATAATTCTGGACAATGTAATAATTTTAGACAGATAAAAACCTATTGACAAAAAAGTTAAGCTTTCTTGTCTTTATATATGTGGTTCCTTACCTAAGATACACTAAGCCAGGCACTTTTGAAAGACCTTATATTATCCCCCCCCACATCCAGTCAAAATGGGTGGCATGATTTAGCGAAGTCATCTATGATGGCGCACACACTCACGCTAGCCGTGTTTCACTGCATCTCCGTACATTGCTATGGCACTTTTAGCTGATCCTACAGGGCAGAGAGAGGACCTATTACAGGTTCTGGGATGGCAGCCAAACACATGACAAATCAAAATATTGTCAGCGCTGCCAAGAAAGTAATAGCCTATGGCTGCTTTGTTGCCATGTGCCGAATTAAGTAGATAGGAAAAGCAGTCATAAGTCCAATTAACCTCTCCATTATAGAATCCACTAAACCACAAAAGGACATTATATTTAGCACAAACAAACAAATGTATACAAAGGGGTCATTCACTGGTGGCATTCCAAAAACATGGTTTTAATTAAACACAATCGCTTTTCCAAAGCCAGTTTAATGGATATGTTAAAGGTGCTGTTCCACCTACTCTCCTGAATTTAACACATTTTTGTAACAGTAAGAATCATTGGACAAATTATTACAAGCTCTGATGTATGTGCAATCCCTTATTCTTAAATTATGTAAAAGGTTGAAATGCTCCTAAATTGATGTGAAGCACTTAATTGCCATGTAACTCCAAAGCAGGTACTTGTAGGTAATAGCGATAAAAGTCAGAAAGGCTTCTTAGTAGTTATATTTTTTTTCATATTGAACTTTTAAGAAAGAATAAAATGCCAGATTTGCTAATATGTATTTGTGAAACAGATAAGAAAATGCAATTAATCCATTTTGTATGCAGCCCAATTTTGCAAAACTATTTCTATTCTGTAAGTGTCCAGACAGCCTGGGACATCTTCACTACAGAGCCCGTGGACTTTAAGCGGGTGACCAACTACTAAGCCTGCATATATCATATTCTACCTAAACAAATATATAATTGATCACCCAGTATACATCCTGTATGCTGGCCATGTAATAAAACCACTAAAATCAAACCATTTCTTATTTGTTTACATATTTTCTAAGTGCCTTCTTGGAAGACCAGAATAGGATGATTTATATTGGGTGACTAAATAAGCACTTAAAAAAAAGGATCCTTTTAAAAGGATTCAAAGCATAAATCCAACAAATTCTGTAAGTAGCTGTTGGAGACCATCTTGCTAAATGATTTGCCAAATGCTGCTTTATTTTCAGTATCTAAATAGTATGTATATAAACAGATGTTTTAAAAAAACACCTTTTGGGGTGTATGTAATGTGGTGGAACATCTGGCGCTGCGGGTGGACTGGGAAGGATTCCAAGCATCCTGTAAAACTTCATTGGGGTTTCAAACAAACTCAGCAGGAATTCATCTTAAACCTGTAAAGAAGTATCCATTACCAAGTTCTAGCTTGGATGAAGCTCAGTTATTAGCGAAACGCGTTGCACTCATAAATTGCGAGATATTTTGGACCTTTTTTATATTTTCTTCTTTTCAGAATTAAAAAATCTGGACATACTTTGATCGTTTTTATTATTATATCAGAGTTAACCCTATATAACTATGGAAGATCCAAGACCTAAATGTAGGATTGTTTATTATATTTTTCATTTACTACATCTTTTGCTGATGAAATTATCTCAGTTTGTAGCCTGCTACATATCCTGGAGGCTGGAAAAAACCCAGAGAGATTAAATTGAAGTGTCTCCAACTAACATATGAGTGCTTAATCCACCAATATTAATGGGTCACATTTTACAAGATTTGCTACACTATATTTGTTCTTTTTTATTTTCTTGATTTGCTTCATATGTGGAACATTTGGAATTATATAGAAGGTTCGACACGTCATCTGTTACAAAAAATCACTAAAGCGTACTATATCACTTTGGTTTTCAAGTTCAAGCAAAGCCTTCAATCATTACTTTTTTTTTGTTGTTGTGTCAAATTGCAGACTCCACATTTATGTTTGACTCATTATCAATGAATACCCAAGTTCATAAATAACTTGAGGTTTAGACAATAAATCCATTTTTTTCTTTACTGCCTTGGAAAATAGCTAAAAACAAAACCTGATGGGTATCACCATGGAATAGAGCACAAGGCGAGTGAGCAATTGAGAGAGTGTGAGTGCCACATGGCATTGGGGATATTTGCAGGAGATGTTGGAGGAGTGGGACCTGAGACCACTTACCCCTCAGGCCAAAAGACACCAACCATCCCTTGATGGCGTGCAAAGTTTCATTTGTTTCTGAATATCAAAAAATCTATTAACGAAGACAATATGGAGAGGATTTTCAATCTTTGTGATAAAAATGCAAAATAATGGAGATATGTAACAGAAAGAAGACAAGAAACAATCCATTATTTAACAAGCTGTTTACAAACCAAATATGTTTAGCTACATATTATTCAAAGGGATGTCTCAGTTACTATTAGGCTAATTAGATAACATTTTTTCAGAAAAAAGCCTTAAAAATAACCTATTTCAATAGCAGTTTATGAGTATTGTGAATCAAACTATCCTGTTCTACAAAAACTGAGCCAGTAACAAAAAATGTGGCAAAGCAGATGGCAAATGGCAGAATTCCCTTCTTTCTCTGGAACAATTCTCTTAATCAGTAAGTTAAGGGAACCATATGGGGAGAAGTTGTTGTTTTTACGCACAGTTATTAGATGGTTCGCTGTTATGTCTGGCAAAGATAATACTTATTCTCAGCTCTGGGGTGAGTTTATAGCCTCTCATGTCTCTACTACGAGAACAAACTTGTGTATTGTATAGATATCCGATTATCCTTCTCATTTACTCTTAATGCTCTTAATGAATAGTTTATTCAGTGTTTTAAAAGCCAAAAAGACAATTTATATATAGGAATTTAAAATATTTGTCTGATTGTAATGTAATAGCAATTTCAAGGGTACTCAAATATTAAATATTTCCAAAGTAACGTTCAAGTGTTATAACCTGTCATTGGTGGAGGGTAATTTCATTTCAGTATTCTTAGAAGAACTGTTTCTTCTCAGCTAAAGTGTATTTATCTAAGGTTAGTGCATTATGAATGATAACCGTAATACTCAGATAGGTATGGGTATTAATGGTGTCTAGAGAAGGTTTTCAATTGCACGAGAATCTCATTGGGTAAGCAACAGAGCCATGAAAAATTAGATAGGAGTCTCCAAACTTGGGGTACCGTGGTATACTGGGGGGGCAACAATATATAGCCATATAGTGGGAAGGAATCCCCAATATTTATACCTCATGTGGTTTTTGAATGGTACTTGCTGGGTATGCAGGGAATTCTTGCTTTGTTTTGAATACTTAGTGTTTATTCTAAATACAATAAAGGTACAGTGCTCATATTCCAACAATGTTAAGAGATGTAGCCATTGTTAATGTAACTTTTCCCCCATTACGCTAGTTTCTTAAGGGTTATAAGTAACACATATACTGTATGTTGATGTTAATACATATAAGCACCTGAACTTAATATTTGGCTTTAGCACCGTCGGCACAGACGATGTTCATTAGTTTAGTATCTGAGAAGCTACAATTTCAAATATCCCTGGAATAAATTTTATTAAATGCCATGAAAATGCTGACATATCTGCTGCAGAAAAAAAATATTTTATATAAGTATATATCTTGTTTTTGCCTTATTTTTTAATCACAATTTCAGAAATATATTTGATAAGATACATTTTGTTGGCTTGGCCCTTTCTTTTGAGTTTCAGTTTGAGACATTTTTTCCCCTAACATTTAGATGTTACATTTTACAAAAAAAGTTATATAAAATTAGAATACCAATAATAATAATTATTATTTTTATAATTATTCAATTCATTTGGAATTAAATAATTATTTTATTTCAAACTTCCCCATACCTTACATATGTGAGCACTTCTTTGTTTTCCAGTACTTTTACTACCTTTTAGTGTAAGCGTGAGATCATTTGATTAAAAAAGGTTACTTCCAAAAAATATTCCTCGGATCCCTGAAGGCAAAGAAATTTAACATCTGTTAATGTCTAATCGAGCTTAATGTCATTTTTATATAGGCATAAAGCAGAGGATATTAACTAATCCTTGATGCATTAACATTCTGTCTGCAGGAAAGTTAGACAATAAAATAAAGCACATATTCCCCGTGTGGACGGCTCAAAAGAAATATAAGCACCCTATGCAAAAGAGGATGATTCAAGGGAGACCATCGAAAGAAAAGAGCATTTTAAAAAGTGCACAGATTCAAATTCTGATGTTACGGGGTTGTGAGCCTCTCTAGAGAAAAATTAGTCCAAATTCCCACTAGAAATCCCTATAATTAAACAGTTCCAGTTGGAGAGCTGTGTCATGCTATATAACCCTGCAAATCCGCACTTTCATAAAGATATTAGTGCTATGAGCACAGACATTACTCATAATACAATATTATGTTCTTATGTATTTTAAGCCAACCTTTCCTCATAATGTTATTTTGTAGCCCTGAGTGATCATTTTGATACTTCAAAACCCTGAATGATCATCTTTACTTTACTTTTTACTAGAAAAAAAGGTCATGCAAAGCGTTGTAATAAAATATTTTGTATAAAGTATATATTTTATGAAAAAATATTAATGCATTAAGATTTTTAAGAAGCCTTTTTAGTTTTTATGGTTAAAAGTGATTGCGATTGCGCCACTTGACAACCAAGCATTCCCTGAAAAATGCTTCGAGGTGAAATTTTACATGATTTCAAAATAATTTCTGGGAAGACTTTTAAAAGTTCTAAAAATGCAAACTTCCGCAGAGTTAGTGGAACAGCAATCCTAAATATGATATTTAAGACCATATGGGATATATATTCTGAAAGAAACATACAGTAGATACATTAATTGCCTACATGTAGATTCTTTTTGCCTAGGTCACGTGAAACAAAACAAAAAAATACCGATTAATCTGTTAAAGGCATTGCCAATTTTAATCGGACTGATGGGATATTGTAGTTTAGAGGTAAAAAGTAGCACCGAGTGAATTATTGTGAAGCTATGAAGTACGGTGAAGCTGTACCAATCAAATAGACAGCTTTCACATCTTAAAATTACCACTGCCTCTTTGTTCATCAACAGTTTTGTGTATGAAACTCCCGTGCGGCCCCATCCAAGCACTCAGATTTATTTGGTGAAATTAAATTTCAGTCCTGGGGTGGGGGTGGGGGGGGTACATTCTCCACTTGCCAGTACCGATATAATGAAATTAATTTCCTGTTGCAGTACAAAAAAGACAAACTTTTCAAAATGTTACATTCATAAAACGGTGACAAGATCAAAAAGGACAACAGACTTTCTTTTTAAGATATAATGGCATTTTCTCCATAATTTTTTAAAATGCCACGTGCATTCCTCATCTTTTATAGCATAAGGACTTGCTATATTTTCAATAAAGTTGGATTTTATCTTTCAAATTAAATTGGACCGAGTGACCTATCACTTCCCACAAAAAAAAATACACCTTCTTTGTAAATCTAGGACATACTGTTATGTAATATGGTTATTTTGACTTTCAGATATCCGGTATCTTGAGATATCAAAAGCCAAATGTAGACATTGCATAGTTCTAATTTATGAAATATATGGCAAATTTAGTATTTAGTACAAAACCCAACATTTCAGCAAATTAAGACCAAAATGTAATACATTCTTTCTGAAAATGTGGTGGTGCTACACTTGAATTGACTATTACCCAATGATTACATGTTTCTTTTGATATGTAAAGAACAGGGTCAAGGCTGGTTTTACATATAGCACAGTACACACAAGTCTGCAGTACTTCTCTAGATGGGTCTAACCTCATGCCCTTGCATGTTTACACTCATGTGAGTGCCTGTAACTTTAGTCAGTTTCAGGCGAGGGCTTGTGAGGTTAATGTGAATTCACATGTCCTCATCTCAAACTAGCAAAATGCTAAAATAAATGAGAAAAAAACATGAATCCCTAGGACCCCCAATTAACCAAGTGTGGGACTGATGATTGCCTCCCCTTCTCCACAAACCTGTGTGCATTTGGGAATAATAACAGTACCCAGGGGTGTATTAGGCTATAAAATATATATTGAGGGTTCAATAATATATAAAAAGCCTTATAGGAGTCACGTCACTCCTATAAGGCTCCGTCAGAAATTCATGTCACGCCGGTGCTCCATCATAGAAGCCCCAGCGGAAGTTTTGGGTAGCAGCGGAGATTGGAGGCGTCCGCCCCCTGCCAGAGAGGAGGATCCAGGTCCCCTGCAGCGCTGCAGGGGATCTGGATCT
>VKOC01000005.1:1999442-2011590 GCA_009364415.1 Spea multiplicata
TTGGAACACAGGAGTGATGGGAGTGATAAAGGGCCATTGGAACACAGGACTGATGGGAGTGATGTACACATTATTTAGTATTATTATTGGTATGAAAGACTAAATGATCTCAATATGTATATCGTATAGCCATATGGCTCCTGATTCTAAGACAAGACCAAGGACTGATTAACATCTAAGTCTTTACAACAGAAAAAATGGGTAGACTAGATGGGCTGTGTTTCTATAATATAAAATATTGATTTTGTTTGTTTCCAGAAGGCAGCTACAGAAGCTTTAAATGCAGCTACTAACCACAGCCTGGTTAACCACATTATTATTGTTCTTATTTCCCCAGGATTTCCAGACCGTCTTCACATCTTTTCCAGTTTTTGAGAAATTTGGACAAACATATTCCAAAGCTGGAAACGTGGTGTAGTTCCTCCCGGAAAAAGAAAAAGTGTTTTCCCAAAGACAAGAAACACAAAAACAAACCAAAAAGTTATAAACAGCAGAGTAAAAAAAACTTAAAAACATTTTTTTCTGATTCCATTTGTTTTCTCTCATTCATTCATTCATTCATATTCTTCTTTATTCATTATATACATTTTCCATTTAGAATCTCCTTCCATTCTTTAAAGTTGAACATGTCAATTTTAATCCTGCATAAAAGTCATCTCTTCTGCATAAACAGTACATATCATTTACTTTACTGTATATGTACATCCAGTATGGCAGTAATAAGGTGTAAATGTTAATAAACATACTAAACATCTCAATACCACACAGCTTGTAACATGTCTCTTTTTCCAGTGATTTCCATTGTTGCCTGCCCCTTTTGTTACTCACCACTTCTTGCCTTACCCACTTGTGCTTTTACCTTGGGCCCTGCCCTAGGACTGAACTAGGACAGCGTCTCCATATCCCCCCTCTGATGGCCGCCTATGATGTCACCGCTGATAACTGAGATTTGATGTCATATCCCACTGCTCCTTGTCTTAAAGGTGTATCATGACTTCGGCAAAGTTCTCCACAGTATCAATGAGCCAATTGGGAAGATCAAAGATTTCTCTTGTAACCAGCCAGTTGAGCAGCAGCACACTGGGAGACCTGAGGGCAGTCTGTCTCTCAGTTTTAAAGCAGACAGACTGTGCCCTGGACCTGCCACCCCAGGCATTGTCTACCTAGGCTAGGATACTTTGCTGGCCGTGCCTGTATTACTCCCCATTTACCTGCTGCCAATCTTATTCTAACCCCTATTACCTCCCTGCCACCTGAGCCACCCTCTGTGCTTCACCAACTACATCTCCCGCTCTCTGTGGCTCCTGGGCATCCACAAAACAAGAACTTTAAAATAATTACGTATTTACAATATATGTGGCGGAAAAATAAAGGGGCTTTGTATCCAGTAGGTAAGAAATTTACAATTTTCTCCTTGCGTATCTATTAACCCTATCAGTTCTGTGGCACTGCATGTATCGCTGGTACTGAAATGGTTACAGGATGAGAAAGTGCATTTTGATACATTTTTGTTTTAAAATGATAAACTAAAATGAAGATTGGGAGGCAAGGTGGATACCCATAATTCTGCATTTATATGCTTTTTATCACATTTGGGGACATTCATGAATATCTATTAATTTAATTTTTTGTAATGAATTTCTTTATGCTTGGGTGCACTTCTATTTCACCAAACCGAAAGCTTCTCATATATGTATCATCACAATATTTGAAAGTGCAGAGTATTTATAAATACACGCCAACTTTATATTCTGCATTTCATAAGTAACCTAATCTCCATTGTATACTATTTACTTTGATAATATCTGTATAGTGGCTCTGAATACATAGCAGCCGTCGGAGTATAATACGGTCGGTGAACAATTAGTCAAGTCAGGTTTAGATATGAGGCTTTTTTTTTTTTTTTACAAGTTCTAAGCCTGGCAAACACTGAGCCATAGACTGATATACTGTATATATAGCCACGTATACCTGATTCATCAACCTACTGATGAAACTCAACTCTACAAAAACAGAAAATACTGGAAATTTTACTTTTCTCAGCCTCAATAAAAGAAGGCAGTCAGAAGGCAAGAATAAAGCCCAAGAATTATTTTAAAAAGTATATCGGTGCTACAACCAACTTTTATACACGCTTTCATAAAACAAGGGACACGTTTGGGATCACAAACATGCAATTTAATATATATCTATATAAATATATACCGTATTTCCTCGAATATAAGACAAGGTTTTTCAGAGTAAATGCACTGAAAAATACTCCTCATCTTATATTCGAGGTTGTCTTATAATCAGACCTCAAATAGAGGTCTGACTACAAGACTAAGATCCAGATCCCCTGCAGCGCTGCAGGGAACCTGGATCCTCCTCTCTGGCAGGGGGCGGACGCCTGCAATCTCCGCTTCTACCCAACACTTCTACTGGGGCTTCTATGATGGAGCACCGGCGTGACATGAACTTCTGACAGAGCCTTATAGGAGTGACGTGACTCCTGTAAGGCTTTTTATATATTATTAAACCGTTCAATATATATTTTATAGCCTAATACACCCCTGGGTACTGTTATTACTCCCCAGTGCACACAGGTTTGTGGACGAGGGGAGGCAATCATCAGTCCCATACTTGATTAATTGGGGGTCCTAGGGATTCATGTTTTTTTCTCATTTATTTTAGCATTTTGCTAGTTTGAGATGAGAACATGTGAATTCACATTAACCTCACAAGCCCTCGCCTGAAACTGACTAAAGTTACAGGCACTCACTGCAGACTTGTGTGTACTGTGCTGTATGTAAAACCAGCCTTGACCCTGTTCTTTACATATGTATACAAATATATAGGTAAAAGAGGGTGCTATATCGAAAGGAAACATGTAATTATTGGGCAATACAGTCAGAGTCGGCCTTAAGTGTTCTGGCGCCCTGTGCGGACTACTCCTCTGGCGCCCCCCATCCCCTTCTCACTGCCCCCCCCACTCTGCCCCTTTCACTGCCTTCCCCCACTCTGCCCCTTCTCACTGCCCCCTCCTCTGCCCCTTCTCCCTATCCTTACTTACCTCGTTGCCGGAGTCCTACAGTGGGAGCGGGAGGCATCCGTCTTCCCGATCTGCCGTGGTGCGGATGGAGTCACGGAGAGTGAGGGGCGCCGATTGGTTGCCGCAAAACTTCACGAGCGACCACTCGGCGCTCGACTTAAATTGAAACATCGTTTTTTTTGTTTGTTTTAACTTTATTTAACATCCTCCATTTATTTAATATGGAGGATGTTAAATAAAGTTAAAACAAAAAAAAAACAACGATGCTTTCATTTAAGTCCCGGGCAGGCGCCCCCTGTTGCCATGGTGCCCTGTGCGGCCGCACACCCCTAAAGCCGGCCCTGAATACAGTGAATTCAAGTGTAGCACCACCACATTTTCAGAAAGAATGTATTACATTTTGGTCTTAATTTGCTGAAATGTTGGGTTTTGTACTAAATACTAAATTTGCCATATATTTCATAAATTAGAACTATGCAATGTCTACATTTGGCTTTTGATATCTCAAGATACCGGATATCTGAAAGTCAAAATAACCATATTACATAACAGTATGTCCTAGATTTACAAAGAAGGTGTATTTTTTTTTGTGGGAAGTGATAGGTCACTCGGTCCAATTTAATTTGAAAGATAAAATCCAACTTTATTGAAAATATAGCAAGTCCTTATGCTATAAAAGATGAGGAATGCACGTGGCATTTTAAAAAATTATGGAGAAAATGCCATTATATCTTAAAAAGAAAGTCTGTTGTCCTTTTTGATCTTGTCACCGTTTTATGAATGTAACATTTTGAAAAGTTTGTCTTTTTTGTACTGCAACAGGAAATTAATTTCATTATATCGGTACTGGCAAGTGGAGAATGTACCCCCCCCACCCCCACCCCAGGACTGAAATTTAATTTCACCAAATAAATCTGAGTGCTTGGATGGGGCCGCACGGGAGTTTCATACACAAAACTGTTGATGAACAAAGAGGCAGTGGTAATTTTAAGATGTGAAAGCTGTCTATTTGATTGGTACAGCTTCACCGTACTTCATAGCTTCACAATAATTCACTCGGTGCTACTTTTTACCTCTAAACTACAATATCCCATCAGTCCGATTAAAATTGGCAATGCCTTTAACAGATTAATCGGTATTTTTTTGTTTTGTTTAACGTGACCTAGGCAAAAAGAATCTACATGTAGGCAATTAATGTATCTACTGTATGTTTCTTTTAGAATATATATCCCATATGGTCTTAAATATATTTAGGATTGCTGTTCCACTTAGTCTGCGGAAGTTTGCATTTTTAGAACTTTTTAAAGTCTTCCCAGAAATTATTTTGAAATCATGTAAAATTTCACCTCGAAGCATTTTTCAGGGAATGCTTGGTTGTCAAGTGGCGCAATCGCAATCACTTTTAACCATAAAAACTAAAAAGGCTTCTTAAAAATCTTAATGCATTAATATTTTTTCATAAAATATATACTTTATACAAAATATTTTATTACAACGCTTTGCATGACCTTTTTTTCTAGTAAAAAGTAAAGTAAAGATGATCATTCAGGGTTTTGAAGTATCAAAATGATCACTCAGGGCTACAAAATAACATTATGAGGAAAGGTTGGCTTAAAATACATAAGAACATAATATTGTATTATGAGTAATGTCTGTGCTCATAGCACTAATATCTTTATGAAAGTGCGGATTTGCAGGGTTATATAGCATGACACAGCTCTCCAACTGGAACTGTTTAATTATAGGGATTTCTAGTGGGAATTTGGACTAATTTTTCTCTAGAGAGGCTCACAACCCCGTAACATCAGAATTTGAATCTGTGCACTTTTTAAAATGCTCTTTTCTTTCGATGGTCTCCCTTGAATCATCCTCTTTTGCATAGGGTGCTTATATTTCTTTTGAGCCGTCCACACGGGGAATATGTGCTTTATTTTATTGTCTAACTTTCCTGCAGACAGAATGTTAATGCATCAAGGATTAGTTAATATCCTCTGCTTTATGCCTATATAAAAATGACATTAAGCTCGATTAGACATTAACAGATGTTAAATTTCTTTGCCTTCAGGGATCCGAGGAATATTTTTTGGAAGTAACCTTTTTTAATCAAATGATCTCACGCTTACACTAAAAGGTAGTAAAAGTACTGGAAAACAAAGAAGTGCTCACATATGTAAGGTATGGGGAAGTTTGAAATAAAATAATTATTTAATTCCAAATGAATTGAATAATTATAAAAATAATATATTATTATTGGTATTCTAATTTTATATAACTTTTTTTGTAAAATGTAACATCTAAATGTTAGGGGAAAAAATGTCTCAAACTGAAACTCAAAAGAAAGGGCCAAGCCAACAAAATGTATCTTATCAAATATATTTCTGAAATTGTGATTAAAAAATAAGGCAAAAACAAGATATATACTTATATAAAATATTTTTTTTCTGCAGCAGATATGTCAGCATTTTCATGGCATTTAATAAAATTTATTCCAGGGATATTTGAAATTGTAGCTTCTCAGATACTAAACTAATGAACATCGTCTGTGCCGACGGTGCTAAAGCCAAATATTAAGTTCAGGTGCTTATATGTATTAACATCAACATACAGTATATGTGTTACTTATAACCCTTAAGAAACTAGCGTAATGGGGGAAAAGTTACATTAACAATGGCTACATCTCTTAACATTGTTGGAATATGAGCACTGTACCTTTATTGTATTTAGAATAAACACTAAGTATTCAAAACAAAGCAAGAATTCCCTGCATACCCAGCAAGTACCATTCAAAAACCACATGAGGTATAAATATTGGGGATTCCTTCCCACTATATGGCTATATATTGTTGCCCCCCCAGTATACCACGGTACCCCAAGTTTGGAGACTCCTATCTAATTTTTCATGGCTCTGTTGCTTACCCAATGAGATTCTCGTGCAATTGAAAACCTTCTCTAGACACCATTAATACCCATACCTATCTGAGTATTACGGTTATCATTCATAATGCACTAACCTTAGATAAATACACTTTAGCTGAGAAGAAACAGTTCTTCTAAGAATACTGAAATGAAATTACCCTCCACCAATGACAGGTTATAACACTTGAACGTTACTTTGGAAATATTTAATATTTGAGTACCCTTGAAATTGCTATTACATTACAATCAGACAAATATTTTAAATTCCTATATATAAATTGTCTTTTTGGCTTTTAAAACACTGAATAAACTATTCATTAAGAGCATTAAGAGTAAATGAGAAGGATAATCGGATATCTATACAATACACAAGTTTGTTCTCGTAGTAGAGACATGAGAGGCTATAAACTCACCCCAGAGCTGAGAATAAGTATTATCTTTGCCAGACATAACAGCGAACCATCTAATAACTGTGCGTAAAAACAACAACTTCTCCCCATATGGTTCCCTTAACTTACTGATTAAGAGAATTGTTCCAGAGAAAGAAGGGAATTCTGCCATTTGCCATCTGCTTTGCCACATTTTTTGTTACTGGCTCAGTTTTTGTAGAACAGGATAGTTTGATTCACAATACTCATAAACTGCTATTGAAATAGGTTATTTTTAAGGCTTTTTTCTGAAAAAATGTTATCTAATTAGCCTAATAGTAACTGAGACATCCCTTTGAATAATATGTAGCTAAACATATTTGGTTTGTAAACAGCTTGTTAAATAATGGATTGTTTCTTGTCTTCTTTCTGTTACATATCTCCATTATTTTGCATTTTTATCACAAAGATTGAAAATCCTCTCCATATTGTCTTCGTTAATAGATTTTTTGATATTCAGAAACAAATGAAACTTTGCACGCCATCAAGGGATGGTTGGTGTCTTTTGGCCTGAGGGGTAAGTGGTCTCAGGTCCCACTCCTCCAACATCTCCTGCAAATATCCCCAATGCCATGTGGCACTCACACTCTCTCAATTGCTCACTCGCCTTGTGCTCTATTCCATGGTGATACCCATCAGGTTTTGTTTTTAGCTATTTTCCAAGGCAGTAAAGAAAAAAATGGATTTATTGTCTAAACCTCAAGTTATTTATGAACTTGGGTATTCATTGATAATGAGTCAAACATAAATGTGGAGTCTGCAATTTGACACAACAACAAAAAAAAAGTAATGATTGAAGGCTTTGCTTGAACTTGAAAACCAAAGTGATATAGTACGCTTTAGTGATTTTTTGTAACAGATGACGTGTCGAACCTTCTATATAATTCCAAATGTTCCACATATGAAGCAAATCAAGAAAATAAAAAAGAACAAATATAGTGTAGCAAATCTTGTAAAATGTGACCCATTAATATTGGTGGATTAAGCACTCATATGTTAGTTGGAGACACTTCAATTTAATCTCTCTGGGTTTTTTCCAGCCTCCAGGATATGTAGCAGGCTACAAACTGAGATAATTTCATCAGCAAAAGATGTAGTAAATGAAAAATATAATAAACAATCCTACATTTAGGTCTTGGATCTTCCATAGTTATATAGGGTTAACTCTGATATAATAATAAAAACGATCAAAGTATGTCCAGATTTTTTAATTCTGAAAAGAAGAAAATATAAAAAAGGTCCAAAATATCTCGCAATTTATGAGTGCAACGCGTTTCGCTAATAACTGAGCTTCATCCAAGCTAGAACTTGGTAATGGATACTTCTTTACAGGTTTAAGATGAATTCCTGCTGAGTTTGTTTGAAACCCCAATGAAGTTTTACAGGATGCTTGGAATCCTTCCCAGTCCACCCGCAGCGCCAGATGTTCCACCACATTACATACACCCCAAAAGGTGTTTTTTTAAAACATCTGTTTATATACATACTATTTAGATACTGAAAATAAAGCAGCATTTGGCAAATCATTTAGCAAGATGGTCTCCAACAGCTACTTACAGAATTTGTTGGATTTATGCTTTGAATCCTTTTAAAAGGATCCTTTTTTTTAAGTGCTTATTTAGTCACCCAATATAAATCATCCTATTCTGGTCTTCCAAGAAGGCACTTAGAAAATATGTAAACAAATAAGAAATGGTTTGATTTTAGTGGTTTTATTACATGGCCAGCATACAGGATGTATACTGGGTGATCAATTATATATTTGTTTAGGTAGAATATGATATATGCAGGCTTAGTAGTTGGTCACCCGCTTAAAGTCCACGGGCTCTGTAGTGAAGATGTCCCAGGCTGTCTGGACACTTACAGAATAGAAATAGTTTTGCAAAATTGGGCTGCATACAAAATGGATTAATTGCATTTTCTTATCTGTTTCACAAATACATATTAGCAAATCTGGCATTTTATTCTTTCTTAAAAGTTCAATATGAAAAAAAATATAACTACTAAGAAGCCTTTCTGACTTTTATCGCTATTACCTACAAGTACCTGCTTTGGAGTTACATGGCAATTAAGTGCTTCACATCAATTTAGGAGCATTTCAACCTTTTACATAATTTAAGAATAAGGGATTGCACATACATCAGAGCTTGTAATAATTTGTCCAATGATTCTTACTGTTACAAAAATGTGTTAAATTCAGGAGAGTAGGTGGAACAGCACCTTTAACATATCCATTAAACTGGCTTTGGAAAAGCGATTGTGTTTAATTAAAACCATGTTTTTGGAATGCCACCAGTGAATGACCCCTTTGTATACATTTGTTTGTTTGTGCTAAATATAATGTCCTTTTGTGGTTTAGTGGATTCTATAATGGAGAGGTTAATTGGACTTATGACTGCTTTTCCTATCTACTTAATTCGGCACATGGCAACAAAGCAGCCATAGGCTATTACTTTCTTGGCAGCGCTGACAATATTTTGATTTGTCATGTGTTTGGCTGCCATCCCAGAACCTGTAATAGGTCCTCTCTCTGCCCTGTAGGATCAGCTAAAAGTGCCATAGCAATGTACGGAGATGCAGTGAAACACGGCTAGCGTGAGTGTGTGCGCCATCATAGATGACTTCGCTAAATCATGCCACCCATTTTGACTGGATGTGGGGGGGGATAATATAAGGTCTTTCAAAAGTGCCTGGCTTAGTGTATCTTAGGTAAGGAACCACATATATAAAGACAAGAAAGCTTAACTTTTTTGTCAATAGGTTTTTATCTGTCTAAAATTATTACATTGTCCAGAATTATAGGCGCTCAATTCATTGACTTGTCTAAACATTGACTGGTGCTTACAGCAACAGAAAAAAAGTGTGGTTAACGATTCAAACTTACTGTCTAAACTTCCTGTCCAAACTTACTTTCTAAACTTCCTGTCCAAACTTACTGTCTAAACGTAAATATGTGGTCTTGTTAAAGCCCTTGGAACTAGTTGACGCTGGATGTTTCAGTCCCTCAGTTCCTAGGTTTGTTGCCGGATACCCCTTTTTAGCTGAAGCTGAGGGACTGACGTTGAAGACACAGCAGCAGTGGAACGGAAGTACGGAAATATCGGCTTGTTCGGTTACAGGCAGCGTCCTCACGCTAGGCTCCTCCCATTCGAGTGACAACGCAACAGACACCTTAATGGGAGGAGCTTAGCGTGATGACGCCAGAATGTAAAATCGACGCACGATTGCAGATGCCATTTAACGTGTTCGGTCGCAGTGCGGTTGCTCTGCTGTGTGTCTCCAAGTTTGTTGTGCCTAACACTGCCTGTGTTGTCCATCTTAGCAAAATGTAAACACTTGATATCCTTTGCTCATTTGCATTAAGATTCTCATTCCTTTCCGTCATTTATTGCTGATCACTTTTTTGTTATTTAGTGTTAGGTAGAGAACAGACGTATATAGCAGAACAGCTACGTTACATTAACTGTGGGATAAGGAGTTTTGTTCACAAGCAAACGGCGAATCTTAGCAAAATGTTACATGGGGGGGTAAAAAATGATGCTCACAGTTATGTTAATGTCCTCCTTAAATTTTAAATAAATGTAATGTAAATTAATTTGTAATTTCTGTGGTACAAATGAGCTTTTGTTTGGACAAAATGTAATATTATACATGTTAGCATTATTTGTGTTTAGTTTTAAATATCAAGATAACGTTTTTTCTAAATGACGGGAGGGCAAACTCAGGGGGCATGGGGGTAATCGCTTTTACGGGCCAGTCCAAAATTCTTTAAACAGTGTCAGTTTGACTTGGACCAGCCCACTCGAGGAGGTAGCAGCCATTAGGATGAGCTCCGTGCAAGGTAAGGGTGTGATGTATAACAGAGGGGTGAGGTGCGATGCAGTGACTGGAGCAGTATTGATAGAATAATGTACTTTCATTGTTAGTCTGGATGCCAAAGCAAGACTGTTGGACCTAATTGCCCCTAACAGGAGGTCTTATGAGTGTGGGGGGGTATATTTTTGAAAAAATATTATTAGGTAATTTAAGCTCCTCCATTCAACAGGACCGGGATGAATGGTGGGGGGCATGGGATAGGGTCTGTGCCCATCCAAAGGGCAGATATTGTCATTTACTGGGATTGGGATAGGAGTAAATGAAGGCATGACAAATTCCATGTCTGTCTTAGGGTTGGAAGGAGTGGGGGTATAAATGGGCATATAGCCCCAAGTAGGCAATCATGGACACCCACTTCATTACTTGGAGTCCTGTGGACCCTGTTTTTTTTGTTGGGAAAAAAATGGGTGACTTAAAATGCGTGACTAGGAAGTGTTCATTTTGAAAGTTTCGGGTTTGGACATTCAAGTGAACATTAAACTAGCTTGCCCTTGCATGTCCTTGTCTGAAACTCACAAATGTCACAGGTCCTCGTATGCCAGAACAGTGAGTCTGCAAGCTGGTTTCAGACTGTTAGCATGTGAGGGCATGTAGCTCATGTTGAGCCAACCCTTAACTGGACTGGTCACTTGACTTCTTATTGAACGGACCCAAAGAAAAAAAGAATTGTAAATATGGCCATAAGCGACTAATATTTATGAATATATTTATGGAAAACCAAGCTTTCACTCAAACAATCTGGCTGACGTGCAACACATTGCATGTATTTTAATGGCAAAGAATGATATTTTTTCGGCTAAACCTTACTGTTGTCAAATAACAACAATATTAAAGAAGATTATTAAATAAAATGCACATCAAGTAAAAAGAGGCATTTTTAGAAGTATTCTTCAGAACATCAAAACAAAGATGAAATATTTACTATATAAACGGCATAACCTTCATGAGGCGACATCACATTGCATTGTTCCACTATATTAGTATAAATGTAGCATTCAGGTTTTTGATAACCTTGTTGGTAACAAATGATGCATAACAAAAAATGTCCTATATATGTCTTTGCTTATGCCATTGGCTGTGTTTTCATATGTTCATTATATACACATAGATAGACAGCTGTTGGGTATACTAGAAACATAGAAGTGACACTAACATAGGTCTCCGAACTTGTCACAACTTAACAATTTGATGCAATGATGGGGCATATTTGGCATTGGCCAATTTCACATCCTAATTTTGCACATGTGTTTATGATAAAGTAAGATGAGGCAATTCCCAAAGGCTTTGGAACTGCATGAAAGTTAAAATGCCAGTCAAAGGAGTCAACGAAGGAATAGTTCACTGTGCTCTTTTAATTGTATTTAACTAGACAATAGAATTAAAATGTTATTGAATTTTTATTGAAATACTGGTTTTATTTACATATGTGTAATTGTTTTTATGAGCGTGACACCAACTGATGTTTAGAATCTGTGTTCTGTGTATTCTTTATGTTCAGCTTTGTTGGTTATGCTTTATTCAGCTTCCCTCACCTGAAGCCTATGTCATTAACACATCTGACCTAATCAAGAGGCTCTCAGTAACAGAGGTGTAAGTACATTAAGCTACATTGAAGCTATAGTTCACCAGAAATTTACAAATTGTACAAACAACTCTATTGGTCGCCGGCAGGGGGCTCGTCTGCCATGGCAGAGGAAATCCCTGCCGACGTCCAATAGAGTCGCTCGTATAGACCTTTAACTCTTGGAGCTGGGAGGCCAATGGTCTCCCCAGGCCAAGTTCCGCGTCAGGAGTTAAAGGGGCGTGCAAGCGACCAATAGAGGCGCTCGCACGGTCCTTTAACTCTTGACGGCTGAACATGGCCTGGGCCCGCTCCAAGAGTGAAAGGTCCGTACGA
>VKOC01000005.1:2023743-2036205 GCA_009364415.1 Spea multiplicata
CTTTTAAGGTACATATAATGCATTGGCCATTAAACTACAAATTGTTCATTGATATATATGTAAAATCTGAGATAATTAGTAAAATCCACTATGTTGCAATCCACCCAAAAATAAAATGTGACCAATTAATTTTGAGGATAATTTTAATATTATGCAGATTGTAAGGTGGGTACGGTTTTCAGCCAATCAGAAGCTCTGAATGGCTAGAAGTGTTTAATGCCCGATTACCATAGACAAGCTTCAGTTTTAGCTAGTGGTCCTCGAAGTGCCAACAGCTTATGATGTAATAGTTGTTCTCACAAATGGTTGTTCTCCAGTTAGGACAGGTAGATGTGATTGGCCAAACAGCCAGTTGAACCACTAACGCTATCGGGAAATATTGGCGCTATCGGGAAATATAGAAAACATGAACTGTTGGGGTTTTTGATGAGTTATAGCTGCTGCCCTCCATCATTCCTGCCTAACACAAGATCCATGTGCAAGGTGGGGCAAGGTGGGCACTGGATTTGTATGTATAACATACCTGGCTTGTCTGACTACCTGCCCTGTGAACCGACTTCTGGCTTGTATGACTCCCCATTTAGTGTACCGAAACTGGCTGTGCCTGACCATCGGTTCTGCGTTAACCCCTGGCATTCTGTGCACCCATCTTTGACTCCAGCCCCCAGTATACCTATACAGGTATCTGGATCCATCTGTGCTTTGGCTATTACACTTATTACCAAACTTTCCGTGCCTACACCTGAGCCTCCTCACTTTTGGGATCGTCTAAACCCCTGTCCTCTTAGTTTGAGGCTCCCGTCCTTGCTAGGTGAGCCAGGGCTGAAGGACTTATGAGGTGAGTGCTTATTCAGCAGCAGCAGACATGACAGCTTCGGTCTTCCTCTCTCTCTCTTCCCCTCCACTCCCCTCCATCGACTCATATCTGCTCGTTTCCTCTTCCCTTTGCTTTTCTTGGCTTTCCTCCATTTACCTTGGCTTTCCTCCTCTTCCATGCACTTTCCTCGGCTTTTCTTGTTGTCCTCCGCTCTTCTTTGTTGCCCTCCATTTCCATCTGCCCGTTTTCCTCTACTACCCTTCTATAAAGCTCTACGTAAAGTCTGGCCCTCTATCATAGTGACGTAGGTCTCTCACAGGGGCCCCACAGATAACTGGATTTTAAAGTTGCTCCAAAATATATTCTTCTTGTGGTGGACAGAAGTGAGTAGCAGGGTTTAGAATACAAGCAGCCGCCTTTCTCTGCTGTGTAATAAGTAATGTGACAGGTGGCGTAAGCGCCACATAGGCAATTTTTTTTTTGCTAAAATAGGCAACATTTTCAGACAATTTCCAATGAGCTCAGTACTATATACCCTATTTATGTATGCTAAGGAACTCTCATTTAAAGATAAGTGGAAGAAGAAAAGCCAAAATTGGCTTTGCAGATGTTGAGAAGAAATTCATTGCAGGCAATCATCATTTAATATCTTCGGGTGACTTTTGGAACAAGTACTTTCTGTAAATAATAAATCAAATGAGTTGGCACTAACAACAATCTTTCAGACTTAGAAGGAGGAAAGCAGGGATATTAAAATAATAGAAACATTAACATAGAATGTGGACTTACCGTGAATCTATGATTAGGCGTGCACCGGTCATTTAGGGAGAGGCACTAAATCACTGCTTAAACCAGATATTTACCCATGGCGTTAACACCGTGTGTGCCAGATGGTAACCAGTGCCCTGTTAGTTTCTGCCATTCTAAGAGAATCCAGGTGCTTAATGGGTTAATTAAGCCGTATCAGGTCCGGACTGGTTACCTGGCACATTGGTACTCACCCGATCTGCTCCAGCGGTAGATCAGGTCCTGCAGTATGTGGCCAGTGGGTGGATATGCCGGCCGCACACGCTACATGAGCATAAAAAGTAGTATGCGGCTGCGTATATATATATATATATATATAATATATATATATATATATATAGTCGTTGGCTGTGCTTGCATCATCAGAAAGCCGCTGGCTTTAAAGTGCCAATGTCATCCATAGCGGTAAGCCATTTTGTACAAACAGGTGAGCTTTCCTACCCAACGTTGGCGGCGTCATGTATGTGGTGGGATGACCTGCAGGCTTAAGTATTCATACGTGGGGACTTCCTCTGTAAGCTCAGTACATGATGGTGCGACATCATTACTCAAACCCCATAAGCCAAGGAATAAGAACCGGAAACATAGATTTTTGTGTTCTCCCCTCTCTGCAGAACATTATGAAATACGTCCTAACTTCACAACATTGGGTAAAGGTGTTATAGAAGCCATGCCGGCTACGCACAGCCATCCATAGTGTAAATGGGCCATTACAGGCTAGATTTCTGGCCATGGTATACCGCCGTGTAGTAACATTGTGTCCACAACTTCTACACGATTTCCTCCATTAAAGCAAACCCTTTTCTAAACATAACCAGTTTCCTGTGTTTAAAGCAAGCTGATATGTCGAGGCCTACGCTACTTTATACACTCAGTATCCGACTTCACTTCTTTTTTTCCTAGACTCTGTGAGCAGTTTCGGGAGTTTTCTTTTTTCGCACTCTAGAGATTTGACACATTCTTTAATTTTTCAGCCTACTGCTTTCAACTGGGCCTGCATTCATCTCTTTCAGTTCCAATATATACCGGCACATTTCTTAGAACATTATTTCAAATGAAATCTTTGCTGTGTGATTCTCGCAATCTAAACAAAGCTGTGATTCATGGGAGACGGATCCCCTGATCCCACGTACTTTCTGAACTGTAGTCCTTTTCTCCGCAATACACGATAGTCAGTAAAACAAAATGTTTATGTCTGTAATAAAGTCATTATTGAAACCTCAGTAAAGAAAATAACATTGACCGCCTGTTTTATTATTATTAGAACTATTGTTACTTTTGGTGTTCATTCTTTAAGTCACAAGTAAAGCATTTTATGCTAATTTCCATTTATTTCCCATGATACATCGGTGAAAAGTTCATTGGAATCTTATAGGAACTTGGCAGTTCCCCTTTTATATTTCACTAGGTGGGACATTACAGATAATGCATTCTTTTTAGAAGTATTTGGAGGGGGCTGACAATTCAGTCATCATATATATATATATATAGATAGCTAGATAGCTAGATAGATAGATAGATAGATAGATAGATAGATAGATAGATATATGACTATAGGTTCAGAGATAGGATGCAGCCTGCGAAAATAGGATAGTGTGTTAAATGCTTTGCAACATATACAAAAGAAAAGAGCGCCACCTACAGAACAAACATACGTC
This sequence comes from Spea multiplicata, assembly GCA_009364415.1. Taxonomy (NCBI): domain Eukaryota; kingdom Metazoa; phylum Chordata; class Amphibia; order Anura; family Pelobatidae; genus Spea; species Spea multiplicata. Next base: position 2,027,026 of record VKOC01000005.1, read on the forward strand.
CGTGGCAACATACATTGGAATGAACTGAATCAGCTCTGATTGTAGTATTTCACAATGAGCTTCATGTTTAGGAAGAAACTTGAAAAAATATATATTTTTATTATAGATGTGAAGTCTATCGAGAATTTTCTCAATAATTAATATTAATTAAAGTGAAAGGGGTATGATAGATATAGCATAACATAGTTAGCAAAAAAAATCTTAAATAAATTACAATTTATTTTCCCAATTTATTTACTTTCTAAACTTGGGTTGCTACAAAGCTTTTTGCTACTTTTAGTGTCCCTCTGTCACCTACCACATTGTGTGTGTTGTGACATCCACGCCGATTGCAGGGAGGTGGTGGGACATTTTATGGTCTGCTTATGTACTAGACCCAGCTTACCCAACTGGTCTGGGAAGCTAGGCCCTCACTCTTGGCATGGGGACTGTTAGCAACTATTATTATTTTTTTATTATTATTATTTATTGGTTTATATAGTGCTATCATATTCAACGTCTCCTATAGAAATCTCTACATAACAACCTAATGCTAGAGTCTGGCATATGGCATAAGCTCATGAGTAAGCGCCAGCACAGGCGTGTGCTGTGTCCATTTTTTTCTGTATGTACACTTTAATTTAATATCAAGACCAGCGATTTCTATTCATTTATTTGCTGTGTATGGTGTCATCTTGGAGGCATCTTTAACTCCTAACACCCTGTCGGATTTAACCAGGCTTTGGAACGAAATCTCTTGACGCCCCTACCAAGGTGGTAGCCACATACACAAGTTTACATGTCATAAATACCTGGTAACTTGCTGGGCTTGACATGTAGTTTCCGGCTTGCCGAACACTGCAGGTGGGGTCTTTTGAGACCCCGATACGCATGCATGGACAGCACTATTAATGGGAGCAATTTTCTGCCACTGATCAGCTGCTTCAAGCAGCCATCAGTGGTAAGAATCGATGGACCATAGGGGAGAAGGGCATCTGCTGCTGCAGTGCTGCAGCATCTATTTCAGGCAAGTGCTTTGTTTCATGTATTTTTAAGATACATAATTTTTTACTGGGGCATTTGTTTAAGATGTAGGCATTTTTCTAGCCTACAAAACAGGTGTTCAAGTTGTATGTGCTCTAAAGATGGTAGATAATGTTTTCTACGTATGTTTTTATCATACTGCCATTTGACTCATGGACACACTTTCATGGACACATGAAATACACACTTGCAGGTAAATTGCACAATGACACACTGTACAACATCAGGAAAAAGCTTAACAACGCACATCCACTGAGTTATGCTTCCAGATGAAAACACCACGGGGATGTCTTCCAAAACCCATGAAAACAGACAAAGGATATCTATCCCTCTACGAGGAATAATTTCCTAGCGCTTTTGACTGTGTTACCGTTAACAAAAAGAACCAAAATACGATAGGTTATCTTCTCAACAGGTAATAAAAAGAAGGTTTCTCGCTGATCTCTATATCACATAAACCTGCAATTTTTGGATAATAGCCAAGTATAATTTTGGATTTTGAAATTATCTGTATATTTAAAGTCAGATGCCAGCCAGTGTTAAGAGAAGCCTGCAGTTGGCAGCAGCAACCCTTCATGAAGAACACTTTGGTCACACTATTGGTTTTGTTTTTTATTTGTTTTTTTTTACTTCGATGCTGCATACGGCATGGGAATTTAAAAAAAAATGTCTGCCTAAACTCACTGCATTTGGAAGCCCACCAACAAAGGGATACGAATATTCAGCGATAGAGACCTCCACCAGAGCAGGGTTTGCTCTACACATAGTAAGTGGCTCTCCTACTTAACATTTGACAACATCACCCCTTTTTTTATTTTATTTTTTTCGGATTTGCGTTTTACTGTTTGCACATTGTATGAGAATTTGAGTAAAAGGCATATCTGTAACGGGAAGTGTTTGTATGTTCCTTCCATCCATTTACTTGGTTGAGTTGTTCACTAGGTGCGCCATCATCATTATTTTTCACTTTTAAGTTGGTACAAGAATGAGTGTTTGCGGGCAACAGTGAAACATGGCGGAGCTTCCTAGCAAGATTGGGGCAAATGGAGTTGGTCAGAAGTACATGCAGGTATTTATCCATCATGGAATACCATCTGGGAGGCATCTGATTGGCAACAAATTTATTCTGCAGCATGACAACGACCACAAACATAGAGCCAAAGATTAAGAACTATCTTCAGCATAAAGACCAAGGAGTCCTGCAAGTGAAGGTTTGGCTCCCTACAGAGCCCTGATCTCAACATCACCAAGTCCGTCTGGGATTAGATGAAGAGAGAGAAGCAACTGAGGTTGCTATCTTTTAATCTATATATACATTTATTTAGTGTACCAAATTGCAAAATGTAACATTTGGGTAAATATTTCTAATTTCCTCTGTAGATGCATACTTGCCCTAGTTTCTAAAAGTGCATAATCACCTGTATTTTATGGTAGTTTAGGTAATAAAATGTTTATGCCGTATGAAGAAAATCAGGTAAACATTTTGTGTTACTTGTACTAAATGTTTTACCTACCTCAATCGTTGCCTTTTTTAATACAGAATTCCTTTGAAAATCAAATGGTAACAACCCCTTGAAAATGCTGGTGAATTCATTATTTTATTGGAAGGGCAACATAACTATAATTAAATAAGTTGTGTTTTCTAAGATAAGCTTCTGGGGGGGGGGTTTGTTAACCGATCCAGTGCTCAGTATTCCAGCACGTCACATGGTATTATTTAATTCCATACATCTATAGCGCGTGTAATGTATACAATAAAAATATCTTTTCTTCTGCCAGTAGTCCCGATTGATCTTATGCGTCCCCGCAGAGCATAAATACATTCCAGAGGCGTTTCATTACAAATATACGGTGTGAGCGCCTTCGTTTTCGAGATCTATTTTGACTTGTTACCGTTGACCTCAAGTGATTTTGAGCGGCTCGCTTTATCCTAACGTGGGTCCACCAAGAGTCACAGGGAACGCATAGAAATTAGCTGTTTAATCCGCAGCCTTACACCTCCTTGTTTTTTATGCTTTATGAAGCTGTGTGGGGTTTCTGTTGCCGACCATTTAAAGTGTCACCTGTCACATCTCCCAGAGGCAGCCAACTCTCCGTCTTTATTGTAACCAGTTTCACGCAGTCCGCTCTGAATATAATCATCTCTGCTCTCCCGGTCTCCTGCTATGTACCCAACCTCAAGCAGAAGCACCGAATGCAATCCCCTAACTAAACCGCAAAACATCTGACACGCTGCTCCTTTGATCTTCTCAGACACAGGGAGTCATATTTTTCTGTTAAACATTGACGATTATCCTTGATAGTTCATACATGACTTCACATTTTTAGTCATTTATCATATTTTAAGAAATAAAAAAAAAAATAACATAAAACTTTAACATTCCACATTAGATGGCATCGGTCGACATATTTCTTTTCGAAAATGTCATCACATAAATAATATTTCCCTGTGATTCCAGTAAATGCTGAAATATAAATGTACAGAAAACATTTTGGTTACTGACCCAGAATTCTTTTTTTCATTTAAATATTAATACATTGAAAACATTTGTATCATTTTAAAAATGTAAGTAGTTGAAATGATTACTAAAATATTTTTATGCAGGTATAAAAAAAACTACTGTAAAGTAAGAATTCTTGTTTTCAAGAATAGACATGGTAATAGTGTATTTATCAAATAACAAAGTGCAAGGTAAGTAGGAGAAAAATCTAAATCAAATGAATATTTGGTGTAGCTACTCTTTGCCCTCAAAACAGTGTCAGTTCTTCGAGGTGCACTCGCACAAAATTGAACACAGTAACTCGGCAGGTAGGTTGTTTCAAATATCTTGGACAACTAACTACAGTTCTGTGGATTTAGGCGCCTCAGTTGCTTCTCTTTCTTCATGTAATCTCCGATAGACTCGATGATGTTGAGATCAGGGCTCTGGGGGGGTCACATCATCGCTTACAGGACTTACGTTGAAGATAGTGCTTAATGACTTTGGTTGTACATTTGGGGCCAATCCTGATGCCCATGAATGATGGAAAGGTATCTGCTGAAGTCCTTGGCATGGAGGAGACCATTCATTCTGGCCAAATCCCCAACTCCATTTGCAGAAATGCAGCTAAAAACTTGCAAGGAACCTCCACCATGTTTCACTGTGGCCTGCAAACACTCATTCTTGCACCGCTCTCCAGCCCATCAGTGAACAAACTGTCTTCTGCTACATCCAAATATTTCAGTCCAGAGAAGCTGCTGTCATTTTCTGCACCCCGGTTCCTGTGTTTTTGTGATCACTGGAGTTGCTTGGCCTTGTATCTACATCGGAGATATGGCTTTTTGGCCACAAGTCTTCTACTAGACAGTAGAGAACTGTACCAAGGTCTCACTATTTCTGCCAGTGCTGAGCTGATGGCACTGCTTGACTTCATCTGATTTTAAATAAGCATGATGTGTCTTTTATCTGCTGCACTAAGTTTCCTTGGCTGACCACTGTATCTACGGTCCTCATCTTTGCCCATTTCTTTGCCCTTCTTAAAAATAGCTTGGACAGAACGCATGGAAACATCTGTCTGCCTTGAAATTTCTGCCTGGGAGAGACCTTGCTGACGCAGTACAACTATCCTCTGTCTTGTTGCTGTGCTCAGTCTTGCTACGGTGTAAGACTTTCGACACTAAACTGTCTTCAGCAACCTAACCTTGTTGTTCCCCACCCAGGGTTATTCTTCCTACACAGCTGCTTCTGTCTACATTTTAAAGTAATGATCATTAGGAACCGTTTGGTAAAAAAACTAAAAAACCAAAATATATTATATAATATATATGTATATATAATATATTTATATATTATATATAATATATATTATATGTTGCACCCCATGTTTAATATTAAGTATGACAATGTGGTATTTTTTTTATGTAATAAATATAAAAAAACCCCAGATACATTTCCAGTTCTTTAATCACATGAGGTTAAGGTAATCCTAAAAACATTTTGATTAATTTGTTCAAATCTACATCAGAATTATTCAAAGGAAAAAAAAAAAACGTAGCCCTTTGTGAATTTTCAGTGTTAGGAAAACGCGAAGAAAAATAGTATTTTAGTTGGCGGTAATCGGATTGTGAAGGATTTAATCCCGAATCCCATTTATATCTGTGCTAGCTATTCAAAATTAAAATGAGTCTTCCATCCATGTAGATCATAAATAGGCATTTATCAGGATTATACAAGTTTTCTATCCATCTGAATATGTAACCAAAATGTGTTTTCTTTTCGTCTCTCTCTATGTAATTACCATGCAACAATAACAAAAGTGACATGTTTGAAGAACAGATAAAATGCTGTAAATTGGCCAGTAATGGCGATATTTCCTCATCTTTTGAAAAACCCATTTATTCTCTCTCTCAACAAATCAAGGCATTGTCAGGCTGTACTCATCTCCTGGCCAGAGGGGCTCTTCCAATTTTTCGATGTAAGTGAATACCGGAATGCAGATGAGGTCTTTTAACCAGGGCTTGCAACTCATGCAGCTGATCTAAAGCTTGCTTCAATTTCTAAATCATCCATAATGGGGCCAAGACCTCCAAAGCACTAAAAAGAGCAGGCTGACACGCTGGACAAACTGTTAATTTTTTTTCCTGAAGAAACTGCTATATTGCACATCTGTCAATGCTGTTCAGACAATTACTCAAGGTTTTTTTTTTTTATAAGGAACAAAAATCATGTGGCTGTGTTTCTATGCAGAACTTTAACAGAGGTAAAATAGAGACGCGGACGATATTTAAATAGGAATTTAAAACAGGGAACTGCTTTATCATACAAGGCGGTTCACCCGTTGGTTGGCAGTGATCTACACACTTACTGATCCTTTACATGGTCCTGCTTAAAGGGGCAGTGAAGAACTTTCTGAATACTTAAATATGAATTCTTAGAAATAAATCCCAGAAAACATATAGCGCTTACCTGAGGTAGAAGCTGCAGCTACAGAGCTTAAGCTGCCTCCTTCTCCTCCTCAGATGTCTCACAGTTCTTGACACTGATTGGCTGCTTGAAGCAGCCAATCAGTGGCAGGAAAGTACTTCCTTTGAAATCAACGGGAGCGTCTTCCATGCACGTGTACAGGGTTCACAAAAGACTGACCAGCGGTAAGCGTATGGACAATAACATCTCCTGCATGGAAATTAGCCGGGGAGGAGAAAAAAGCACATGGGGGAGATTCCCTCACTCTCTATCCCAGTATCATCCTTTCTATTTGATTCTATACTGGAAGTACAATTACAAAACAGGCCCTGATCCAGTTAATGGAACCTAATGGTTAAAGATTTTAACCATCAGCCCATCAAGTCTGCTCATTATTCTACCCGCTGTAAAACCTAAAAAAAATGTACTTGGGCTTCTGTTTTCTGGACATTGTTAGAAGGTTGGAGGTTAATATCATGCATGGAATTCAGTCTGAAAAGAGCCCTTTCATCCTAATCCTAAAAACTCTAATTTCCCCCAATTCATTGTTCCCCTAAAGAAAGTAATCACTTTCCTTCTATAAGTATAGATGTGAGAAGTGGTTGATTGGGGATGTCGCTGCACAGATTCGCTTTGTTTCACCGGTGGCTTTTAAAGTAAAATAGCCAAAAAGTTTAATATTACAATATATGTGTTACTGTGGCTTCAAAAGAAGGCGCTACTTGCCCGGAAAAAACATGCATAATTTGCGTGGGTACATCAGGCATAGAAGAGGGGATTCGAGGTTTAACAATCATATGCTAAAAATGGAAAAAGAGCTCAAGCCTTTAGGGTAGGAAAACCAATTGGTCATGGGAGTTTTTATAACTATTATATGTATCTACCCCCCATTCTTTCCTAAAAGACTGTTCCTCCTCTCTGTCCCCTTTCCTTTTTCACTTGGCAGATTTGCATATAAGTCAACGATGGCCACTCCAACGACTGGAGACTATGACCAACGGTCTGCTGAGAGCGCATCTTAGAGATTTGAATGAACCCTGTGTAAAATGGGCATTTTGGGGTATTTTTTTTTTTTTTAAACAGTATCAAGTTGCTACTGCCAGGGGAATTCTGATACACACACACTTAGCTGTAAATTGTCAGCGTTTTAAATCTTCTATCGAAGTGGTACCTGTTCCTTGATGCTCACTTTTGTGTTTCATTAAACGTGTTGCTGTGTGTGGATATCAGATTTTGTCTGTCTAATCTGTGCGCGCTTTGGGAAGTTACATCCGGTCTACACCAAGAAGCCAATCGGAATATGGCTATGAAATGAAAATCCATTAGCATTTATTGTGTTTCTCTACAAACCTCACTGGCTCCTTTGTCAGAAAATGATGGTTTCCATAAAATTACCATTTAGACATTACTGTCTCTTTAATCTTAAATTAAACCATAAATAATCTGGATTTACTCGGATTGGCCAGGGGGTAGAAGGAGCAATTGAGACAGACACGTTCTTTAAGCCTTATTCCGGCAACACTCTACTACATGCAACATGTGCAGAGAGGACTCCTGAATGAGGAGTTTGCACATTCGAAACGTAATTTGCTCTACTTTTTGCATTCTGTTTAAATAAAAAGTTTGAAATGTTGTCTCTTGTACATATTGAGTTCCGGTAGACATCTTTTATTCACACATATATATAAAACACATCAAAGCATCCCATTTCAATATAAAACAGGCTTTATTTTTTTTAAATCTCCAACAGCAGATCTGGTCAGTTTTAAAGCATGTTACAGAAGACAGAACAACTTAAAACATGCATTATAATACAGCTATGACAACGGGTGGGTTAATGCGCATTTGTATAGCAAGGATAAGAAAACATGCATTAAATAATTATTTTCATTTATGTATTTATAGTGCGTGTGTGATCCAGGGCAAAAAATTATGTCTTTAACTATACTGAGGCTATTAGAAATTTGAGAACATTACAATTACTCTATTTGCATTTTTGTTTTTTTAAACATCACACATTTCCCCCCCGTCATTTTTCATATATCTGTTATATAATTTTTTTCCAGTTTTATTTAGTAAGATATTCCAGTTTATAAAAACATTTACTATGTATACTTTGTCATTTTTCATCTTACTAAAATTTCTGTTTTTAATCACTCTTTAGTATAAATGCAACCATTTTTCCTTACAATACCTGTTTGTTATACATTGTGGCTACATTTTCCGCCGAGAACTTCAAACGCTTAGTATATAATTACACTGCTGTTGATGCATGTCCGATAGCAAGATTTGGTAATCAATTTCATCTCCACTCCAACAGAGGGGAGCTTTGGACTTTTAAGGAATAAAAAGAATGAAACGCAGACTCGTGCAAATTAAATCACAAAGTAGTCTTAAGTTGACATGAAAGAATTCCTGAATGCTCTGCACGAAACCTTCTAACAAGAACATCAAATGGTAGACTCTCTGTCATTCCTCCTTAGTGGAACATTAATCAGGTGGAGCCACTCGGTCCTTAAAAAAAACAACCAGTTATATATGGCAGTGGAAAACACCACCACAAGTTGCTGGGTTAAAAGGGGTTAAAAACCATAATACAAAACTAGAACACTTAACATTTGCAACCGATATAACTTGTGATATAACGTGATGGCAAAGGTGCAGAAGACTTCATCCAGCCTGAAGGTCTATATGATAAAACCAGAATTAAAATTAAAATAAAGATGGCACATTTTCAAAACTCCCCAGAATCAGAATTAATAAAAAATCTGGGAATGACATGATTCCTAAAACTACCGTCATCCATTCGATTGACAAGCACTGATTTGTTCTTACCCAGCTAGGTCAAGGTCAAAACTTTGCTGGTGGGATGAACAGTTGGACTCGTTGTCATTACTTACTATGCATCGTGAAGGGTCCATCCCAGTGAACTTCTCATGGAAGAAGGGCTGAGCTGGCCCTGGCTAATGTTTATTCAACACAGGGAGAGCAGAAGGAAGAGTGGTGCTTCCAGCGCCTTGACTTCACTATGCATTATGAAGGTCCAACCATGGTGAGCTTCTGCTGTCGCCCTATACAATGTATAGGTAAATTGGGGAGATTTCTTCAGTTTCTATGCCTGCTGAATTATACATTATACAGGGCCAGCCCAGCCCTTCTTGGTGGAGAAACCTGTCAAGAATTGACCCTTCGTAATGAATAGTGAGGGGGGGGG
>VKOC01000005.1:2045509-2168687 GCA_009364415.1 Spea multiplicata
CATCACTCCTGTGTTCCAATGGCCCTTTATCACTCCCATCACTCCTGTGTTCCAATGGCACGTTGTGTTCGCTGATACAAGTTTAAGTTTAAAAGGCTAAATGATCATCAGAAGCCCCTTTTGTGATTATGTTACAGCGAGAAATATCCTTGTTTTCCATGAAAACATCTAAGTGACCCCAAACTTTTGAAAGGTAGTGTATATTCAGTCTTGAATTGGGGCCAGTAGAGTATTCATGTTGGATGCTGCCTTAGACCTGGTACTGGGGAGCACCCCAAAAGACCCCTTCCAAATCCCCATACTTACTACTGGGAGGCCAGAACATGCCACTGAATAGTGCAACATGGGCCATACTGGGGCCAAGCTTATCAATCACTACACTCCTGGATCAAGTCAGGGTTCATACTCTTCCTTTTGTCCATAAAAACGGAATCAGACAACTCTGGAGATGGAATGGCCAAATGTTCTCAGGTTCAGAAGTTTTAAGTTGGCCATAGGGAGAAGGGACAGGTATACGATTTAGTAACAACTGCATTAATGTAAAAAAAGGTAAATTAATTAAATTGATGTAAAAAACAGTACCCCTATATTTTTGCCTTTTCATGTTATGTGATACTATAATAAACTGACCTGAATAAATTGTATGTTCATAGCTGTTTCAGATTCAGATGCTTTCAGATTCAGATTGTTCAAGTCAAACATATTCTATATGGTAGTATATATTATATATATATATATATATATATATATATAGTGGTAGAGATTAATACAGTAAGTGAATCCAAGACAAGACCAAGGACTGATTAAGGTCTGAGTCTTTACAGCAGGAAAAAAATCGATCTGCCGTCAAATTCTATGTTTTTATGAATTCAAAGTACAGAATCATATAGTGAGATCCAGCACCCCAATCATTTTAATATAAATTTATCAAGAGATAAGAAACACTTTTTTTTTCTGCTTTCCAAGTTCATGACGGCAAGCGGTTACATACAGAGAATCTTTGGGTGTTTAAATAAGTATAAAGTATATATTTACAGTCCGTCGTCTCCTGCCTTTTCGCCGGCGTGAGAATTGGAATAATCTCGCCGTATGAAATGCCAGCTGCATTCACAATAAGCGCAGCTTTTTAGTCTTTAATATGTTAGCTTTCATTGGGAAATTCACTTTGACATTGCCACCGCTACACTCTTGCTTTAAGTTTTCTCTCGGAACAAAATGGCAGGATCATAAATTAATCTGACGTGGAATTGCAGTATACCTGATATCAAGAGGGAGACAGGACTTGGCTTCAGCCAGCTGCTCTTGCATTTATTAGCCCTTTGTTGTTAAGATGCATACCTTGGTCTTTCTTTTAGGAAGCAGTCAGCACTTTCATTTTTTTTTTATTTCGCTGCTAAAAAAATCAGACTGTCACAGACATCGGCTCGTTCTTTCTCTTGAGGTCGGATAGTTCAATGCCCCCATGCACCCAAACCTTAAAGAGGACACGTCTCCTTAATTGCAAATCTATACTAAACGAGGGAACGTATTACGATAAATCTATTATTTATATTCATGTTTTAAGTAATTTTTAATATAAAAAAACAACTAATTGTGTGAACTGTTTAGGAAACAATATTTTGGACGTAAGCCTAGCTTCTTCGGTGGATGTTTACTAACAATGTAAATAAATGCAGCATTCATGCCTTTTGCATGGGCTACGGGTTGAGAGATGTTTTCCCAGTAGAAGGGACATAGAGGGGCTTCCTGGGTCAACGCCACTATGACCTGTTTTGGACAGGCCCACCTTCTGCTGGTTCTGGGTCTTGACCTGTGCGCTGGTCAATGGGCTGAATTAAATCACACGCAAAACACATACGGGGCTCAGGTGGATGATGAATTGTCTGTAGTATTTATGCAAAACCATGCCATGATTGGATCTTTTATCAACTATGTAAATTGTAATGCGCTGCATAAATTGTTGGCGTTGTTGGCGCTATATAAATAAATAGATAATAAAATAATATAATAATGCTATATAATAAATAAAAGAAAATAATAATGTTCTACATAAATGAAATAAAAGAAAATAATAATGCTAATATAAATAATAAATAGATAAATCTTCAATAATTAATGAATAAATATAAATAAAGATAATAATGCTATATAAATAAAGATAACATAATAATAATAATGCTATCTAAAATAAAAAAAAATAATAATAATACTAACATTCTGAATAATGGCTACATCTTTACTTAGAAAGAAGAATAAAACATTTAGATGAGTCCTCATCTGGAAACTCTAGGAATAATTTACCCAGTGTCCCCAAATACAACTTGCCATGGGGAAAACCAAAGTACAGGTTGAGTATCCCGTATCCAAAAACCGAACTTCTTGCGACTGGACAGAGAGCGGAGAACGGGGATAACCTAAACCCAGCACACCATCGAGTAAGTATGGATGAACATATGCGTTAATTATATAATTAAATTATATTATTATATTAAACCTGTGCTTTGTTCTAAGTTAGCAATGACCATATGAAAATCCTTATTATTTGTTACTTTGCTATAAACAAGGGTTGTCAGTTCCATCAGAAAGATTTAATAATTTGCCATGGTCAATTTATAGGGGCGACTTAAATCCCACCAGCGAATGAAATGGTCCATGGTCCAGCTACCATTCTTCCCGCTCCATTCCAGGTCAGGTCTTGTAACTCTTCTTCTTATGCCGCTCCAGGGTTTATCTTTTTACCTCTTTGACGATCATATATTGGAACAGCTGGGCAAAGAAATGCCCCTCTACAAAACTCTTTAAAACTCTAGCTTGCCAATTGGAAAAACTTTGTTGCCAGTTGGTATCAGTGGGTGACCATTTCTGCACTTGCCAAATTCAGGGGAAAAGAGCATTTTCTTAGCAATTACTCTTCACAAAATTCTTCCCAAAAAGTCGGTAAGTAGCTAATACTGGGGTTTCTTGCCTAATCTGCAACAAAAGAGCCTTTTCATACAGCTGAGCGATCTAGTGTGGGATCTAGCTGGGCTCGGAATCTGGATCCACTTTTGCCATTCCTTTTCTATTTGTAACTCACCCAGAAAGTCTTCCATTGTCAAATACGTAACACAACGGCAACCCTTTGATGACTCTGGGGAGATGAGGACTCTGACAGATTGAAAATCAAAGACCGGTATAGGGTTAAGCATAAGTTATTGTTAATAGGATGATTTATTTGCATTTGGTCATATCGAGTGAAACTGATATCGGACTACAAGTACGGATTGCAATATAAGCATTAAATTACCCCTATCACATTTTTTTTACATAAAAATCTGTTTGCATTATACATATAAATAAAGCTATGATACTACAGTTGTATAATTCACATAATGGAAGCAAAAAAGGCAATTTGCAAAAGATTGTATACCCTATAAAGGGAGCATTTAAAGGAAATCTTTATGACGTATCAATGATCTTGCCTGTTCTATACATCAGAAACTGATCCTTTAGGACGTCGGTGATCCAGATAGTATTACTTAGTTGCATTCAGGATCAAGTTGGCTTTTCATAACGATTTTATGAATGGAACCCAAACAAATGTGGACCTCGCCGGTTCCCTGAAAATAAGTGGTTTATGTTAGAATCTCCCACATTACATACTTATCCTGGGTCATTTGTCTTGGAGGAAACAATGTAACTTAAAACTCTTGGAATCACTGATCTATGTTACAAACAGGTTGCCTCGAAGTAAGGCATGTAAATATAATATAGTGCTGTATAAAAAAAAGTATGTGTCCCTTCCTGATTTCTTCTATTTTTTGCTTATTTGTCTCATTTAAATGTTTCAGATCATCCTACTAATTTTAATACAAGACAAAGACAATGAGAGTAAACACAAAATGCAGCTTTTAAATGATCATTTATTGAAGATAAAGAGTTAATCACAACCTATATCATCTATATGAAAAATGTATTTGCCCCCTAAACCTAATAACTGGTTGCGCCACTGGTTGTACGCTACAACAACCGCAATCAAATGTTTGGGATAACTGGCCATGAGTATTTTCCATGGCTGTCGAGAAACTGGCCACATTGGAGGGTTTTTCAAGCATGAAGACCCTTTTTAAACGTCACGTGACACATCACCTTAATCAGATTCAAGTCAGATTAAGATTTGGACCGGCTTGTGTGCTTTGGATCATTGTCCTGCTGCGTAACCCAACTGCGCTTGAGCTTTAGGTCACAAACTGATGGCCGGACGTTCTCCGTCAGGATTTTCCGATGGTTCCATCAACTATGGCAAGTCGCCCAGGTCTTGAAGCTTCAAAGCAGCCCCCGACTATCACACTACCACCATCGTGTTTGTCTGTTGGTATGATTTTCCTATTGTGGAAATACCCAAATTACCTAAGGGTAGCAGGAATTGTAGCTGGCTACTTACATATTTGATGAGCTGGGCCAAGCCAAGGCAGACGAGACACAAAGAACACCATTATATTGTATCAAAGATATAATAGATGCCCCCCCCAAGCTTTTGCATTGGTTCTGCATAGTGTCATCAGCTCCCACGTCACAGTTAATTCACTGATACATAAAAAAGTCACTTTCACTTTAAACCAACAATTCTTTTAATCTCAAACATGATTGATGCAGTCAATATGGTACGTTGTTCATGTGTTTTATTATAGCCCTGTTTACCTATCCCGAAAGTAATAGGCTTTGTCCCCTTTCTAAATTGGGGTGAACTGCTTCATTACAACCACAGGTTTCTTGCAAAGGCTTCCATTATTTAATTTATTTGATATGCTGTTATACCGCCATCATCTTAGACAGTAAGATACTATTTATGATCATAACATCAGGATAAACTTTGGAAATAAAAGTGTAATATTTTTATGGTATTCGCTTCTCTATAATTTAATGGCAGCGGCTTTGATTAGCTATTAAGGAATAAAATGGTGTTTTTCATTTGACTTAATTCTTTTTGTAAGTGGTTCTAGCAGTGGATTTGTTGGCTTTTCTCCAAAAGTGATATAACTGCATTGTTTTAAGTGCATATTTTTTAACAGCACATTTTAAAATCTGTCATTCAATTTGCTTAAGTTGGTTTATTTTAACTTTTTTACTTCTGAAAACTTGGGGTGCATAATTATTAAAGGGACACTCCAGCCATTATAGACATTTGAATGCACGTGCTGAGAGGTCCCTTTAAATATCATCATACCTGGGAACTCTCTGTGTTTGACCCGGAGATTGCCGGGTGAGCGCTACTCCTCCAGTTCTCCGGGTCAAGACCCGAATCCTCCGGGTCGCAGGAGTGGGGTCTTGACACGTCCCGCTCCACGCCCATTTTTCCCTTTAAATGGGGGTGTTTCCTGCTGCCGTCAGAGTGAACTCCCCCGACGTCAGAGGGACCGGCCGCCGACGTTAGCGTGCAGTCCTGGCCCCTCTTTGCGCACTTGCATCTTTCCCAACCCCAAAGCTATTTACTGTCAGTCAGCTCAAGCTTTGGCTCAACAAATGTTCTGAGGGGCTCTAATGAAAGTGCTCTCCTGCCACTGATTGGTTTCTTGAAACAGCCAATTAGTGGTGCAAACCAATTGTTCTTCTCACTTCTCTGGAGCTGCAGCTTCTCCTTAAGGTAATCGTTCCCCCTCCCTGCTTTTTCTGCAAATCAAATGGATGCTTCAATGTACTTTTGTTAAGGCTCTCCTTGGGACAATGGCGTGTCATTTAACTAGGTGTTCATTCAACATCTTCTATAAGTTTAGAATAAAGTTATATTATTATGTGAGAGATTCGAGAGGTTTCTCTGCAATAAAAAAATTATCTACACCCCAAAATATATTATTTAATATAAATTAATATAGTTCCTTAAATCTTGTTTTTGGTAGGATTTTATAATCTTCAAACCATCAAAAAAAATGGTCAAACATTTATGCCGCAAAGTGAAAGGAATGAAAGAAAACAAGATAATTTTATTTTAAAATTAAAAGTTTAAAATTAAAGAAAATGTCGTTTAAATGTATTTTCATTTGGCGCACCATCAACATGAAATGTATTTGGTATGGGGGCATTTTGTAGCTCATATAACATAGAACTGAATAAAGGATCTTTCACACTATAACTGGGAAAACCACTTTAAAGCACTCTCATTTTCTTGGGAAATACAAGTAAAGAACACTAGAGCCTAAGAAATACATATTAGAAAAGTGATAGAAATGGAATGGGTAAACCATACAACCACCCTAAGCCTCTGTAATCCACACAAAAAATGAAGACCAATGTATGATATTGTTATACTGTATTTTTGTTAAAAAAAAAATTAATTATTAAATATAAAATATTTATGAAAGATACTATTAGTATATTAAAGATCGTAAATGTTGCACCATGTTAAATATTTTAGATATTCAGCTACCGTTATATACATGTTTTTAATAGAAGTACCATAGTGACCGACATCAGGAATCACGTACTGGATTTGCGTAGATAGTAACTTTGTTAAGCGCTTGTTTCATAAAGCAAACATAATACAAATACTTTTTAATACAAATCACAGCGACAAACGGACTATCGACATTCGCAGGTTTAAACAGCTTATGTAGCGATTAGACTTTGGAATCATAATTGCTCTTGTTGTACTGTTTTGGTAGCAGTCAATATCTTTTCATCATATACATTTTTAATCACATATTAATAAGCAAGAAATTGTGTCATATTGATGAGTGGATTAGGTTATTGACCATCTTGACAGTTTCATGTATGGTTTTACATAAATGTTATCAAGGTCATATTTTAAAAGCCAAAAAAACCACGTCCAATGCTTTGTCTTCAGTTTTAAGCGTTTACCAGGATGCCAAGGAGAGGTTCTTCACAAACAAGGCAAAGACGACAAAGGACGCAAAACAAACACAACAAACTTCAAGTTTAATGACAAATTAACTGGGACTTCTAATCAGAAGGAGAACGCCAAGCTCTATACTATATATATTCTCAGTTTTTAAAAGAACAACAAGGTTGTGTGCTGTAGAATGTCCTCGATCGCGGTTTAACTCTCCAACGTACTGTTGACTCTTTCAGTAGCTCAGGTGGATCCTCAGAAAGACGTGAACTGGTGTACATAAAACAAAGATGAGGAACTTGTGGAATACAACATTTCAGAAACCACAAGTTGGGAACGTTCATGAATGGCTCATTAATTTATCTGTTTGTGTACACAGGGATATATTAATGCCAGGGCAGCGCCCCCAACATCTTTACAGCCACCGTCCTTTTTACTGAGCAGTAGGGTATGGCATCATATAACATAAGGTACAGCATACAGTGAAGGCTACACTACCGGACATGGTCCACCATGGTATAAATGGGACTGTTGGGGAGATTTTCCTAGTACGTGGCCCATTAAGCAGTGGCACACTAGGGGGCCTGAACGGTTTCAAAGCAATGGGCCTGTTCTCCCCTTGGACCTGCCATCCTAGGTCTAGTTGGACTTGGACAGTATATGGTGTATGTGACAAGGTCCCCAGAAATATAACTCATTGGCAGGCAGTTTGCTTCCAGTATTTTGTTGGTTTGCTCAGCTTGGCTGGTCCCATGACACCTAACCCACTTGAGCTAAAAAATGCACTATTTTTGGATGATGAAGACCAACATTGACAACCATTGTCTGGATAAATTGAGCATTAAGCTATTAAGAACATTGGTTACTAAAGACAATAAAATTCCCCTCATCTATAGATGATAGAAATGGTACATAGGGGTTTATTCATTGAAGTTTAATTCTCAGCAACATGCTGATGGACCAGCTCAATCCTTCTTTCAGGGAAAAAGTACTAGGGACGGCCCTTCATCATGCATAATGAATTCAATGAATTGAAACCAAAACTTTCCAGCCAACCTCTGCTTTAGTGAATAATCACGTTTATCAAAAGTGCCAGAGAATACCTACAACTGAATAGTTTCCAAAAAATAATAAAACAAAAATAATGTCCCTACATATCACTAGCAACACATTTTTTTTTATGGCGAAGAATAAAATTATATGTTTAACGTAGCATTTATGTTTATTGTATTTGTGCTAATTTAAAGAGTTGCGAAGACTGTTATATTCTTACTAAAAATGAATATCTGGTATTATTGTTGTAAATGTAAGGTTTCAGAAATAGGACTGCCGGTTAATCCCGGGACATTCTGTAATAATAGTAAAACAAAAAGTGTTTCAAAGACGAAACTTACATAGAACATAAGAATTATAGAAAACAGCTCTGTTTTTGTATTCTGTTAGAGGGAAAAGTCAGTGATGTTCATCAAAACAGCTATTTTCTTCCTGCAGGTGTGCCTGGGGCAAAATTATATTGGTAAACATAAAGCAAAGCAAAAGACCTTTACGTCATTCCAAGAATAAACATAATTGTGGTGACTTGGGGATTTGTGTAAATATTCATAAGAAAGTTGACTACTTATGAAACTCCAAGTGTTTTTATTTTTTTTTTTATTTTAGATGGATATAAATTTATGTCCATATTTTGAGCATTTTGGTATTTTGAATAATTTTTCTAGTCTGTTAAATAGAAACGCAAAGAAATAAAAACATTGCCGACAGTTTCTAGAACCTTAACTGAAAATATAGAATTTTCTCGAGTTGAATTTTGTTACAATATTTCTCAAAAATAACCCAGACCAAGGAGCAAGTAAAGTTTTTAGAGGTTTTGACATCAGAAAGACATTTCCCAGTATTCCATTTGGGGAACCAGACGATACACACAATGACTGTCTGAAAGATTAATCGTTCGTTGCCGTTTAACCCCTTAATGACAAAGCCTGTACATGTACGGGCTCAAAGTGCATTGTTTTCAATGGGTTTAGGCACCAGGCCATTGTCCTTAAGGGGTTAAAACAAGCATTAAAAGTGTAAAGCAGACACCCGCAGCTTTGCAAACAAATGGTAATATCCACTTATGCAGTCATTTTTACTACTTAATGAATACGTTTCAGAAAGTAAATAGTGTGTTTTAAGCGTAGATATGAATTATAATCTTTTGTAAGTGAATTTTTTTTTCACACCGAGGAATTGATTGCAGATTACATACAGGAAGGCAAGCAAAGATTTTCAGTAATCGGATCATATTATTCACCCCGCGGCAAACATTAAAATGCCTTATTACGATAGGTGCGACGAGTCCCTTTATCTCATGGGCAGCAGCCTGATGAAGTAAACATAGGCCGAAGCCATCTCTGGCTCATGGACATGAAATTTAGACTCCGCGCTTTCCTATCCACTGGAGTTTTTGTAGCCGTCTGTTGTAAACACCAACCGCAGCCGTTAAAGTGATATTGTAAAGTTGGCGGTAAACTTAACGGTAATCGCTATTTTGTTTTGTAAAGAAAGAAAGAAAATAAGTTTTATTTATTACCCATTTAAGAGGTAATTGTATTATTTCAGATGGCAGATGGTATGCCAGGGGTTAATGACACTGATTTAAAAATGTAAGGTTTCAGGTTATCGGATTTTAAAACGTATGGCTTTTGTTCTTCTACACACTAAAGAAG
Source organism: Spea multiplicata (assembly GCA_009364415.1). Classification (NCBI taxonomy): domain Eukaryota; kingdom Metazoa; phylum Chordata; class Amphibia; order Anura; family Pelobatidae; genus Spea; species Spea multiplicata. Next base: position 2,055,044 of record VKOC01000005.1, read on the forward strand.
AGATATAACAAAAAAAGTAAAAAGGGGTAAATGGGTGATTCATTCCTAAAGGTATTAAAGATGCTGTTCCACCTACATTTGTAAGTAAATACAAACTCATGTCCTGGGTACTTTATGGCTCTGGCTACCCGGAGACCCCCATGTGGGAAGCAGGCAAGTCCTGTTGACATCAGTGGGCAGAATTGCTGTCGTTGGGGGGGTCCCGCTGATGTCAGTGTGAGTAGCCCGTAAGGGGTAAACGGGTGGGGAGTGGGGCATGTCAGAACGGAGACCCAGAGAAGTGGCGCTTCCCCTGGAGTTGCCCCAGAGAGTTCCCGGTATGCTCATGTCTAGTACTGTTGAATTCACAAGCGTTCCCAGAAATCATTTTTAAATCCAGTAAAATTTTGCCTAATTGTTTTTTTTTTTTTTGCCAAGAACACTTGATACAAAAAAAATACAGATTTTTTTTTAGTGAATGAACTTGCTAAGATTTCATGACAAAGAAGGAGTCTACAGCTGATCATGCTGCTTGGGAATACAAAGTTCATGGTGTCTATGGGAGAGTCATTTTTATAAGGACTTGGCAGGACATGGGGAAAGAAGTCTTGATCCTGCAGATGTCTCGATGGGTTATTAAAATAAGATTGTTAAAGTGTTAAAGTAAAAAAAAGAAAAGGAAGGAAGCTCAGCAGATATTGAATAGATCATGAAGTCAGTAAATGACACCAACAAAAAAGTTATTAGGGGAATAAATGTGCGTGTTAATAGTGAACCCAAGTCGGGACCCCAGAGATGGCGCATGACCTAGGTGAGAACTTTGGGATAATGCACTTTACAGCGAAGCTCGGTTTTATTATGCACTCTTAGATTTATCATTCTCTAGCTGGGGCTCGCTTTATATTTGTATCTGCAAAGACTCATGAAAATTTATAATACGATACGTTATTATTCCTCAAGTGATACTTAATTAGAAACATTAGTCATACATTAATGTATTACACAGGTGTTGTGCCATAAATGCAAGATGTTACACTTGATTGTAACTCTAAGGTAGGTAACCTTTAGCGCTTTGCTTCTTTCTGTTGTAAAATTGCCACAGGCCAGTTAAAAATGATCCCTGTTTAAGTCAACCGACAGCCAGCTGACCAAAGGTTACCGGTCCTTGCTTTTAACATTTACCTATATAATTTAATGAGTTCCACGCGCAAGATGGCAGACAAAAAAAAAATTCAACATTTAATGAAACTACACATAGATTTTTATATTGATGCAAGTAATTGGAGAAAGGAAATGTATATTCAAGTCAGGTCATATATATCGCTGTCCAGCTGCTGAACTACAATACAGGAAATCTAATCTACTGGCTCTTTCATATCAATAAATTAATATTTTCTCCTTTGGAACGTATTGGGTGTTCTATGGAGTCCCACCATACATATGACTCTTTTGCTACCTGCCCAGCTCCTTGGCTTGCAGGAGATGAGTTGGGTTGGACATACCTCCTGCTTGCCTCTGCGTTGATGGAGTATAGTTACCACCAGTTAGTGCCAGTTCTGTCCTGTGACAGAGGCTTTAATGAGACCCCGACAGACATGTGCAGAATGTGCTCCAACTGATTTTAATGGAAGCACTTTCCTGCCGCTGATAGGCCACTTCAAGCTTCAAACTGGACCACAGAGGAGACAATGAGCTGGAGCTCCTTAACCTCCTTCTCTCTCATCCATGAGATGAAAATCTCTAAAACACGTCAAAGAGGAATCTCAAAATTTCAGTACAGTAAAAATGGTATTTTGGAATCCAAATTTACAAAGCTTCGTGTGTCAGAATTCTATGGTCAGAAGAGAAAATAATCTGCAGTTAGGTCATCAAAATGTTTCAATGGTCAGAACAACTCATAATTATACAGAAAACCACCTTTAATACGCTTTCCAATAAATCTTTTACATTTAAGGTGTAAATTTCCACAAAAGGAAAGTGATTCGATTCTAGAACTCTGGGAAACTCAGCTCAATCTCTTAAAAAAAAAACTGGCATAAAATAAATATTTTAACAGCATGGATGTAGGACAGGGTGAAAAGTTTGTCAATCACACAGAATTAACATCTTAAACTTGTCATTGTCATTAGTCCCTTTTGTCAGTAGAAGGGATTGCCCCATTAAACAGTTATGATAGAAAGTTCTTGAGCTTACAAAAAAAAGAGCTATAGATGAAGTAGCGTTATATGGAAAGGAATTGTGATTTATCTCTATAAATTTCATGAATCAAACACTTTAATATCACAGCTCAGGAGCCATTGAGCTATTTTAAATAGAGCTATAATTTAAGAAGCAAATAAATGTCATGAGACGTGAGAAAGCACCAGCCTTTGTCATCTCATGACCTGTTATAATTCTTGTATTAAAAGGACCCCATTTTATATTTCCCAAACATACTTAACATAAACCACCTTTTTTTGTGGGATCTGCTAAATTGATGCCAACTTCTTGTGTACCACTTGATTCATTAAGTTAACACAACGAGGGCATTGGCTTTGTCTCCTCTTTGGCATTCTAAGGGTCAAACCTACTAATAACTGGACCGGCTCATATGGACAGGGAAAACCAGTTTATTGTGCACAATTGTTTGAAGCTTTGACAATGTTCATCACGAGATAAAATGGGGATCACCCCGAAAAACGGGGCATAGAACCTACATTCTAACTCCCTGTCCATTTTATTTGCTCCTTTTGTGTTTCAATCTCCCCTTCTTCCCATTCCTGCTTCCCTTCTCTCTGCTTTGTTGAGATGTCTCCATCCTCTTCAAAACTTTGTGCCCCTTTGTGTGCTTCTGTTCTCCCCTGTTGTATATGGAATGTAATCAATGATGTTGCTGTGGCAGGCAGTGTCGTTAGCTGAGCACCACAAAGTAGCTCTTCCTATAATGACTCTGACCACTTATGGCGCTGTCCTCTTCCACTTGTATGATTGTCCCACCTATGACATCATATCCTGGTTCTCTGCACAAAAACACGGCCACCAGAAGGGTAGGTCCTCCTTGACTTGGTAGGTCTGAAAGGACGGCTGTCCTGGGTCAAGGTTAGGGCAGTGACACCATAAATATGGCACTGCTCATACATTGCCAAACAAGACTCGGTTTAGCTGTGCCCCTTCTTTATGCTGGTTACTCCATAGGCTTTTGCTAATATGTCTACATGGTAGAATAATTTTTGTAGAAAAAAATAATTTTTCTGTCCACCTTTACTACACTTTCTGATACGTTCTAATAAAATTGTGTCTCTGAAACACTAGAAAGATTGTTCATTTCCAATTTTCCTTTCAAAATTAAGTTCGAAGCAGAATAGGCGCAAATGATTTCTTTATTTAAATATACCTCAATCATATGCATCATTTAAGAGCCGGGAAAAAAATCCAAATTCTCATTAAAATACCAAACGTGATACATTTTTACAGCAGACCAAAGAACAGCTGAATAAATCATTGGAAGTAGAAAAGATACCCCTCATCTCGGTGACATGTGTCTCTTTTCCTTGTCATGTTCCAAAGCTAACAACTAGGTTGCATATTCTACAAGATTTATAAATTAAAGAAGCCCACCCCTTTTAAGTAATTTTCTTAAAACGTCTGTGTCTGACAGTCGTACTATTTGCTTAGTAACTATAATGGGCGTATTTTTCTGAATATAGCGAATATAAACTGACATGCTATCGGGCAATCTGAATGCATAATTAATAAGGGCATAAATTAATATGATTAGGGCTTTATTGGGCACCATCGCTTCCGAATCTACAAAAGCGATCCGGAATAGAACATAGCCGCGTTCTCAGATCTGATACACATCAAGATGTAATGCATATTGTCCCTGGCTTTCTCATGTTGTCTGCCTATATATGACAGCACTCAAGCTAATTGAAATTTTTATCTTCCTGTAGGAAGTAGACGGTTCTGACGAGGCATTTGCGGAATATCTGATAGAAATCTAAGCTGCCCAAGGTAGAAACATGTCTTCCCAAACTGCCAAAAATACAGCTATATTTTTCTGTTTTAGTTTGCACAGAAAGCATGTAAAATGCCACTGGAAATAAAAATGGGTGTGTTATTTAAAATTGACGTACGGTACGTTGATTTAATTAAATGTTTTTTTGTCTGCCCATATATTCATCTGTCTCCTGTATCTAGTCAAAAGCCTCAGGAACCTAAGGTCACGCGACCAGATCTTAATTTCTAGGATTTTTATTTATATGATTCCCATATGTTTTAGGGAAAGGGTCAGGGAGTACACACTGTATTTAGCGTAATGAAGAAAATATATTTATATGTAAAAAAGAAAGTATCATCAGTGATACATATATTCTGTCTGAGGACTAAACGTGACCCATAAAACATACAAATAGATCAGGTGGTGGAGATAATGCCATTCTGCAGGCTTGACCCGGAGTCTCTGGGTAAAGTGCTGCTTCCCTGGGTCTCTGGGACACTTTCTTCTTTCCTCGGAGCAGGGAAGTGGTGCTTAGCTGTGCCCATTCCCCATCCAGTTCAACTCAAACGTACAACCCATTTAATGCTATCTGGTTCTAGTCTCACCCCTCACACGGATAACCCTGCCTCTCGTGTGTCTAGCCCTGTCTTATGAGAAGAAGGAGAGCTCCAGGTAGTCTACCCTGCAAAGTCCCCAAGTATGGGCATTCAGTACAGTAAAGTTCTTTTAGAAATATACCTTACTTTTCATTTTATACAGACAATTCTTGGGTAAACTGAAACTAGGGACAAAAGTCTAATTAGGGGCACATACTGAATATCCATACAATTAAAATACGTGTGAACATAACTAACTTCTGAAGGACAAAGTCTTACACCTAAAGATGAAAATATGTTTTATCATTTAAGGTTACCCCATAGGACTTTTAGATTTCCAGGCTTACCCTACCCATCACTCTACTAGCGACTCTCCTCTCTGCCTACTCACTGGCTGCCTGTACACTCTTCATAACAGTCCCCTTACCTACTTCTCCTCACTTATTTCCAACTACATACCTACCTGGTCCCTCCACACACCTGATGATCATTGTCTGTCCTCAGCTCCAACCTCTCATGCAGGTGTGGAAGACTTCTTAAGGATGGCCTCTATATTTCGGTATGCCCTACCCTAAATCTGCCTTCCACATAACACAGTTTTCATTTATTTGAACACTTTTGGGGATTTGCAATCATATACGAATGTAACATTAGGTTTTGCCATACTGTATGCCACAGGACCCATTAATTAGCATTCTATTGTCAGCTGGTTGCATTACAATATTGAATAAAACCTAATTCTTGGTGTTGCCCATAAGCCTAATTCTTGGTGTTGGTTAATTTCCTATGTTTTATTATAGGAATTTATGAATTTATGTAAGTTATCCTTGTGAAATTCTACAAATAAATATTACAATTATTATTATTATTATTTCTAAATCCTCTAAAACTGTCCACTTTCCTACATGTGCTATAACCATGTGGACAATTCTATGTCCTCCTCTCCACGAACAGAAATGAGCCATAAATGAGGGTTTCTCACTGTGTTCACTCCAGCCAAACACTCGTACTAACACCGTCCTCACCACTTTTCAGCAACGGAGTTAGTATGAAACACCAGACATAAGCAACATGATACATGAACCATCAAGAATACCAGGCAGCAATTATTACAATACTACAATAGTACCGGCGAAGCTGTATCAGCTGATGGCCGTTTTACTTCCAAGTCAGAAAAATATGCCATAAAATATAAATTGTGTTACTTATGCAGAAGGAAGATGGTGTAATGGGTTTATTTTGCTTAAACTGGAGAGCTGGAAATTCAATACTGAATGGATACTTGTCATTACTCTTTCAAAGGGAATCAGGGAAAGATTTAAGCAAGAGAGAGAGACAAAATTGAAGTCAGTATAGGGCAGAGGGATCAATTCTTTAGTACATGAATAGAGTGGAGAATGGATAAAAGGACAGCTACATTAAACAAGATTAGGGAGGTAGGCTACTAATTAAGATTAGATTTTCTTGCTGCTAGAGGCTTTAGCTTGTAATTAAATGGCCAAATATTATCAATTTGACAACAAATCCAACAGGGCTCCAAGTGTTATGGAATCTGAAATCTCAGCACTCTCAGGCACTGCTGGGACGAATGGGTAGAATGTAAACTCTTACGGGCAGGGATAACGTCTCTCTTTTTTCTGGCACACATTTATGTGTATGTTGCAAAGGGGATATTGATGATGCCCCCCCACCACCTCTCTAAACTCTGTTTAGGGCAGACGTTCGTTTTTCTTAAGGGAAACTAGGTACGTGCTTAGTGGGCCATCATTTGTAATATCTTGCTTCCATGTAGAAAAGGGTATTGGGCATTGTAGGGAGTAATAGGAACGTGGGACCGTTTGTACAATGTTGGAATGTGTTGGGAGACTTCCAGGGGAGAGCCCTGGAGGATCATACAAAAACAGGTGCTCTATCCTTAAAAGAAGGAGCAGAAAACCAGAAATGGGGAGCGTCTTAAAATCTGAATGAGCAGATATTTTTTCACATCATAAATAATAATTTTTAGAAACATTTCTGAAGCTAAAAATGCAACATCCAGTGTTTTCTGTCAAGGATCCTCAGTGTTTCAAGTAATGCAACATATTTAGTATTCTTCAGACTCTCCAATAACATAATGTAATCCAGCCATGACTTTCGGTGAAGACTAAAATTTGTTGTTATAGATATATATATATTTATTTTAAATTCTCCTTGGTTGTCAACCAGCTGCATGAGGTGGAAATTTTATCCGTAACTATATATTAATATAGTTTTGTGGGAATTCTCTGTTTTTTTCCTTCTTGCTAACTGCTTGCTGGAGTTGAAATGCGATGTACTTGTTCGCTCCTCTGGCCCTGAGGGACCCGTAGTGAGAAAGACCTACTCAAGCATCACTTGAACACAGAAATGAAAATCAATAAACAATTTGAACTTCTCAGAAGAGAATTTTTCTAGTCTAATGAATATACAAGCTTGGTTACAGCTTAATTTAAAGATTGAATTTACTGTGTATTTTTTTTCTCTGCGCTATAAGCATGACAAACACGAGATTCCAGTGACATATCCCGCAGGGACGGCGAAGAGAGTCATCGTAAAAATAAAGAGCTTGCATCGCTATCAGATACAGAACCTGTCTACGCCGTATCTAGAAATTTGCTACGCAGAAATTAAAAAAAATAAAGGTCGGCCAGTGTTTTGCCAGAAACTATGAATTGCTTTTGCGGAATTCTACATTTTCTGCATGAAGTTCTAGCTTCACCTCAGAGAAGACTCAGGGTCCGTCTCTCGGGAGAAGGTTCTCGATACATGGGCGACCACCGTGTTTTAAGTAGCTCCCTTACGTTATGTGGCTAAATTTGGGGCATCTTTGTAAACGTTGAATTCTAGCTGGACACGTGTAATGTGTATTGGCCAACGTAAACCTATTTCTACATTTTATTATGAAGTAAGCGTTGGCGATTCAAGGCTGCCTCGCGTTCCTGGAGGTATTGACAATTGGTAGTTGTCTTGCACAATATAAATTAGTTTGTTTATGAATTGCCAACATGTGAAAAGTATTAATTGAATTAATATCGGCAGCGCCAGTTTATCTATTAGGCTCTCTAAGCGCTTGTCTAGAGGTCCCCAAGGTCTGGGGGGGGGGTCCCAGCACCTCTAATGGATAATCTGTCACCAACACTGGATTTATAGCAGCAGCCGCAATGTGCGTCGGGACTAAGAACATTTTTTTTTATTTTGTGACGCTTTTTTTGTTCCAAAGCACAAGGGCGTAAGCCGGAAGTATTAATTTTACTTTTAATTGTTACAGTTTATTAAAACCTACTTTTTAGGCAATAATTGATTCTACTTTATTTACCCCACCTGTTCACATCAGGTCCTTCTGGATTCTTCAGCTTGTCTTCTTGTAGTGAATACATGATTTCTTGGTGCCTATCTTTCAGGCTTTAAGTTTGTTTCCAAATTAAATTCTAAATCTTAAAAAAAAACACATTTTTTTTTGCTATTTATGCTATGTTATGTTGTCCATATGCATGGTTTACCCCAAGATATGCGTTTGGTGTTTTTGATGGAACAGCCTAAAAAAAAATTTCCCAATTAGGTTTTTTAAGTACAGTGAAAACTGTTTTTGAATAATTTCACAAGCGATATTCTGAGAAAACATGACCCGCAATAATGAAATATGCCTTAAAAAAGGAATAATGAGATTACAGTATGTTAAATTTAAATAAAGAATGCGCCTTTAACTTTTTTCAAATTTCTCTATTTGTATTTTTTTTCTTCTATCAAAATCATCACACATTTTTTTAATCTATTTTAAGTGATACATTCCTGTTCAAAGGTATCCCAAAAGCATTTCATTTTAACTACAATTATTCCGTTGTCTACCGGGATCCCGATGCAAAGCCGATGTCCTGTGTGCTGAATCCAAGCAAACGGAATATTAATTAATGAATATTCCTTAATATGCAGAGTAGACGATCAACAATAATTCCTTAGCCCCTACGTATTAATTGGCATATCATTGTTATTCCACGAGGCATCATAAGGCCAAATGCAGGTTAGAACTAGTTTAGAAAATCTCTTTTAATTAAGAAACACGAAGATTTAAATCTCTGGTTATAAATATCTTATCATGACAACGAAAAACATTATTTGGTTCATTGGTGGTGTGCCACATTAACGCATGCAGAGGTGACATAGGACAATCACATTGGGTTAGGGATCACCGTGTAAATTACATGTCTTCAGCATGTAAATATTATCCTTACAAATTAGTAATACCAGGGTTTCCATACTGTCTGTGCTACTAATTCAATTAATTTGATGAATTGTAATACAATTTGTTGGTCTTGTTCTTTGAGCCACAACGTCTAAATCAGCCTTTTAAAGAAGATAGAACCTTTTACGTACATAAGTGTACATACATAGGTGAACCTAAACTAAAACATTAATCTGCAGAATAGATTTTTATTCCAAAAAGATTACTGCCTTATATTATTTTTTTTAAATAAAATAAACTCATTTTTTCTACCAACCTCTTAGTTGTTTATAGTGCCGGAGTAGGGATGACAAGTTGGCCATAGCCTAAAGACTAAAGCGCAGCTGCCAGCTGGATGTGTATGGTCACGTTTTTATGCTCATGCGTATCAGGCGGCCACACACGCAGCACCCAATCTGCTGCCGGAGTGGGTATTGCAATAATAACGTACTATTAGCCTTGTTTTACTGAAAATTCCACACCTGACTCGTACCCATTGATGGTAAAATACTCATGGCCACAATTACTGTCACATCTTAAAAAAGTTACCGGCCAATATCTTTACTAAATTCCGATTTCAAGCTTTTTTCTAACTGGCTTTGTCCCGGCTGAGAAGCAAAAGACAATACAATTAAACTTTTAAACATCATTTACTGAGTTACTGCTTCTCTCAACAGATGCGCTTGACAGGGTGGACTGGCTGCTAATGTTCTCTACGCTCTAGCAGCTGGGCATTGGTCCTAACATGCTTAAGTGTATAGGGGCTCTCTACTCAAGCCCCTCAGCCCGTATTGATATCAATGGGGCACTCTCTCCTCTTTTCACAATATCTAATGACACCAGACAGGATTGCCCCCTCTCTCCACTTGTGTTAGTGCTCTCCCTTGAACCATTCCTAGAGGCAATTAGATCCAATCATGGTATTCGGGTGTTTTGTATTCGTAACAGCATAGCAACAGATGGCATAGTATTTATTGTGGAGCAACCCCCAGTCACCTTACTGAACATATCACACAAATTTCATCATGGAGAGCTATCCAACAAAAAATAAGTTATTCTAAATCAGACATACTTAACATAATTATCCCATCGTGTCTTTTTAACTGTACTCCAACCTGCATTCTCATTTAGGTGGTATACACAGAAGATGACATATTTGGGTGTATGGCTCCCATCGGATCTCACACAATTATACTCACTACATCTTGCACCCATTTTAAACCTGGCGTTCAGTTGGGAGGCAGGATCTGCTCTCCACTGTTCCCGCTCTGATGCTACCACTCCTAGACAATCCAGACTTCCCACCGGGTCATTTGCTTTTCTGGGGTCTCCTACCCCATACACCTCCACAGAATCCAGAATTGATGGAGAGATGGGCCAATGTTCATATTAATGCAAAAGAGCTCAATGGCTACTAAAACTCAGAAATTAAATTATAAACTATTGTCAAACTAGTAGTGGACCCCACAGCCACTCCAAAGAATCTTCCCGGGGATAGATAGGAGGGGTTGAAGATGCCTTGCAACAAGAGAGCCCATGCTTCACATCTGGTGGGATTGCTCACTAATACAGAGCTTTTGGAGGGGCGTCTATCAGGCCATCTCTCAACTCAGCGACAGACCTTCGTCCTTCTAGGTGGTTTATATGCTCCTTCAACATACCAATCCCTCCGACAAAAGGTCATTACTAAGACACCTGCTCAACGTGGCCCAAAGTCTTATCGCACTGCACCGGAGGCGAACTTCGGTCCATACAATTGGGGTGGAAGAAATCTGGCAGTTGAAGGAGATATAGGGAGATACACAGCCACCTTGTTCTGTTTGCTGGACTTCCTGCCCCGACACACTTCTATGACCCTACAATAAACGCTAACTAGCACAACGATTAGCTCCATATCATTAGATTATCCCCACCAGACATGTGGGTACACAGGGTTACAAATTATAGGGAGATCCAAACACGAGTGTGTGTGCTTTTATCCAATAATATTACTTGGAATTGCATTTGCATTGTATATGGACTGATGACATTTAATTTATAAAGGGATGTAATGACATGCAGAGAGTTCTTTGTGCACATTTAAATCCATCCTTCTTTTCCCCCTACCCTTTTCTTTAATATGTGTCTCCCCATTCTTTTAATGAAAATTTTGAAAAAAAAAATAAAATAAAAGCTTGTATGGAGAAGATTCTGAAAGTACTTGCTGACAATAGACTTTGAAGGTGTGCACAAGGTCAAGTAGCAGCTGCAAAGGCAAGAAGGCCATGACAAGTATTACAGGTAAAAAAGACCAAAATGTAAGGTCAACTCTTTATAAATTCTCAATACGAGAATAAGGGGCAAAGTTATAGTACAAGAAAAGGTCCAGAAATTGGATGGAAATAAAGCCATAGAAAATGTAACCCCTTCACAACATCATTTGTTTCCGCAATCATTAGGGATTCCTATTTTTACCAATGTTAATATATAAAGTCCATCGTTTAGTATGAATAATATATTAAATATTAGAGCAAGCATTACAAAATATTTTAACACAATTTATAATTTTTTGAAAATATTTGAATTTGTTTCCCTCATTTTTGAAGAGGGATAAACTCAGTTTCTCCCTTTTCTCATTTCAATCCTAACTTCATCTGTACAAAGAGCTGTATATAAACCTGTTTACCATAAATAACGAATAAATGCATAGTAAGTTAGATTATAAAATATGTTTATTTTTTTGATCGTATGGCAAATATTTTGAATGCTTTTTGCACCGACGTAATTGTCACATGTAAATATAATTTAAATAATGCCAAAAGCAAAATGCAATTATTATGATAAAATATAAATAAATTAGTGGCAGCTGTCAGCCAACCTTTCATATTATAACAAAGCATGCAATGTATCTGTTAATAGAATTATTAACATATATAATATAGTACAAAATAAATCGGCTAGCAATTACATGCATATTGATTCATTGATTGTTTTTGTATATCGAACAAGGATTTTATTGATTAATAGTCTTTTGTGTAAATTGGTTTTTAAAATAAGAAAAACCTCCACGTTATTATCATATCTCGGAAGTCTTTGGGGTTTGACCTGGAGTCTCGGATTCAAGAACTGCTTCCATGGGTCTCTGTGCCACATGTCCCTATCGCCAGGTGTGAAACTGGCACTTAGCCACATCCATTTTCTTCCTACTTTCCCACCTACTTAAGACAATCTGAGGCTGGCCCTGCCCCACACAAAGCCACTCTCCCAGAAGGAAAGAAAGTATCGGGTAGCCCACCGTGGGAAGTTCACAGTATAATTATTATGGGTTATAGTTATAGACTGAGGAATGCTAGCACCTTGTGGCCTAGGGCAGGGGTAGACAATCTTCGGCTCTCCAGATCTTGTGGACTACATTTCCCTTGATGCTTTGCCAGCATTATGACTGTAAGAGCATTATGGGAGATGTAGTCCACAACATCAGGACAGCCGAAGATTGCCTACCCCTGGCCTAGGGGTTTCCATGCTGTCTGCACTGACCATCGAGTGTTATGTGTGTGGCATAATAATTGTAATTATTTAAGTGATATTTACCCTCATGGAGTAATTGTCATTAAGATGTACTTAATTAATACTTTTTGGTTCTGAGATTTTAGAAAGTTTTATGATCGTTTGATCATACGATGGGGTATAGTGATTATACGACGGTATGGAAATGTACAGCTAAATAAAAGTATACCCGCCACTCACAACTGGGGATAGAGAGAGTGGGGGGATGTCACTGTCAATTATGAAGATAAATTGACTTGTTCCCACGCATATCGCCTACATACAGGAGGGACACCATACAATTGACACCATGGTTATTAAGACTTTTGTCTATAGTGATCTCATTTACCCTTTTTTGTTGTAACTGCCCCTCAAGGATGACTTGAAGGTCCTAATACATATTACATTAAGACGTCGTGCAGTGAAGGATGCATTAAAACAGCTGATATTTTTTGATATTACAAATTTATCAGTTTAGATTGCAGTTTTGGAAAAACATATGCATTTTTAAATCTAAACATAACATGCAAATTATGATGTCATACATTTTTACACAGTGCCATTTCTCTCAAATTAGACAACCCTCAAAATACATGTTCTCTGTATGCAAATTTAAAGTGGTTCTCATAAAGTGTTAATAAACACGTGGGTGGTTTGGGACCCCTGGTACACAAAAGGTTAATCTGCAAGTTTTAAAGTCTATTACAAATCACATTTCTTGCACTCTATAATGTTTTCACTACTACATCAATGACTTAACTAATAATGTAACAATAAATCTTTTTATTAAATAAATGTAAATCATTTTCAATAAAAAAAACCAAAAACTGTTTATGATGAGTAAAAAAATCAAACTTGGCCTAAGGCAGTTGTTTTATTGCTGAAAAAGACATGTGTCCATGAATATCTGTTATATTATTAACAAAAAAGTTCAATTATCCGAGCATTTGCTGGGTTGATGAATATTTATTGGGCTCTTAGCTAGGTAACAATTTGGTAATTTGGTTCCACAGAGATTTAGATGCTGATGATACTAACTTTTTATGACTTGTCTCCCCCTGACTGGCATGGAAACAAATCCATATGGGTTTTTTGGATGAAATATTTGCCAATTAAACCAGCGCAGCACAAATTTACACAAAATCTACTATTTATCTATGTATCTCTGTCAATGTATCTATTTATGTTTCTAGCTATGTACATTGCTGTGAGTATTTGCCCCTTCCCGACTTCTAAAAATGTATCCAACCCTATCTGGCCCAAAGTGAAAAAGCAATTCCCCCTTTAGTTACTTAATAAACCAATTAACAAAATGTAATTGATAATTTTGATAATTGGGTTACATTTCAGTAGACACACCCAGACATGATTACTACCAGTCCTGTTAAATCTAAAAATCAATTAAACAAAACCTGTCTCGCAAAGTGAAGTAGAGTAGAAGGTCTTAAAAGACAGCACATGATGCCGTGATCTAAAGAAATTCAACAGACGAGAAACAAAGTCATGGACATCTATCAGTGTGGAAAGGGTTACAAAGCCATTTCTAAGGCTCTGGGATACCAGCGAAACACGGCGAGAGCCGTTATCTACAAATGGAGAAAAGTTTAAAAAGTGATGAACCCTCCCAGGAGTGGCCGGCCGTCCAAAATCCGGATATGTCCGAGGGGTGTTATTACTTAAGGGTAAATATCCATGAATTTTAGATTTCTCTAATTGCAGTGCAAAATAAATTGCATGTTCATTCTCCATTGTTACATTAAGGGTGACCTCCAAAACCCAAAGGTCTGTGGTCACTAGCGTCTGATACTGGTGTGCTGCTTCTCGGCAGGAATCAATGTCATAAGAACCACTCTGGGTAATTTTTTGGAGCTTTCATTGTGGTACAGAGGTTATTCCAGTGATCAACAAAAGTAGGAACTCAACTTTTTTGATCCTGAAGGTCACCACTGGACACAGACAATGGTGTTCTTTCTAAGAAGATGGGACATGAGACAGTAGAAAGAACCTACCCTTTGTCCATTGGCAAAAAGCAATTATGAAACTTTGTGACATGTTATTTGTGGACAGTGAAGTCACACAGTAGCACTAAGTATATTTCTGATGGTTCACTCCTTTCCGCAGCTTCTCAGATATCTGGATCATAGCTATGTTGTATGTTTCTTTAGAAATAACAGACTGGTATAGCAAACCTTTAATACAGAAAGATGAGTCATTTTCCCCATGTGACCCTAGACTTTTTACTAACTTGATGAAAAAATGGATAGTGCTGTATTATCCCAAAATAAAATCAAGTCTTTAAATAAAATAAATACCTTTTGTTGAGCAAACGTAGAAAAAGATAAAATGTTACATAAACCTTTTTAAGAGGTCAGAGGTCTCTTATGTAACTTTACATCTTTTTCTGTGGCTCATTGAAAGGTATCAACTTCTACTAAAGACTGTAGAAAGTTGGAACCATAAAGAAAGGTTTGAATCTTAATGGCTTGAAGACATGGAGTCAATGGCTGAGTGACAGGAGACAGAAGGTTGTATATTTGGAGGAAGGTCTTGTTAATGGGAGTACCCCAGTGATCAGTATTGGGACCCATACTTTTTAAAATATTTTTATTAGTGTCTTTTGGCAGATGATACAAAGGTCTGCAACAGGGTAGATATTCCTGGTGGAACAACTCAAATGGCAAACTATTTAAGGGAATTAGAAGAATGATCCAGTGTGTGGCAGCTGCAGTTTAATGTTGATAAATGTAAAATAACGCTCTTGGGACATAAAAATTTCAAGGTAGAATATAGCTTTGGGGGCACTGTGCTATCAGTGGCAACAGAAGAGAGGGACCTGAGAGTAATTATTTCTGAGGACTTAAAGGTAAAAATCTGAAAATATTAAGGGATCTCAATCTGTATATTTTGGGGGAAAGAAAAGAGAGGGCATATGATTAAATTAAGGACATTTAATTAAAAGTTCATTTCAAAGGAGAAGAAATGTTAGAACAGGAGGTCACAATGTAAGACTAAAGGGTTTCTGGCACTACTATAGCTGTGGAAGTGGAGGGCTAGGCAAAAAATGATGTGTTTTCTGCCCAGCTGGTGCATTCTTTGATGTCTGGTCTGTGCTCGGATTTCTTATATCTATTTTTCCACAATAGTAATGGTTTAATCATCCAAATAAAAACATTCCACTAGGAATAAAAATATGCCTTCCATATAACAGCCCAGAGAACAAGATAAAAATTAATATCCCCTATGTTAACACAATTGTTCTAATATCTGCCACCTCATTTAACCAAGTGATGGTCCTTAGCTTCTGGTTTCTGCCAAGGTTCTGAGAAGGGGAAATCAACAAGGATCAGACCCATTACCCTGATGTAAGAGCAGCTACCCAAGGCCAACACATCATCAGGGGCATGATATACAGTTGCACCTTTACCCTGCGTGTCACAGGGTGATGAATAGAGGCAGGGAAAGTGCTGGAAAAGTTATGTAAAATGAACTGATAGATGAAACCAAGAAGGAAGAAGCAACACACTAGAGTATTTACATGTCCACCATATAAAGTCCATGGATCTCCAAAACGTTGATGTCTTTTTATATTGCACAACTAATTTAATGTCTTGCCACCCCTGACTATGTTCTGCAATGATAGGCGGTACTCAATAATATTAAAGTTGAGGGAGCTTTGGCCAAGAATATTATTATTTTTGCTTTGTTTTATGTGAAGAGAGTAATCAGACAAAAAAAATACAGTTGTGCTGTATCTCAGCTGTCCTGCTTGGTATGCACTGGAAATCTACGCCTGTTTGTCTAAAAGTAAGGGTGCTTCAACCATTAATCAAACTGATGAGACAAACACGAAGGTGATATCTCTGGAATATATTGGATTTACAGAAAACAAAAGGTACAGAATGTGAGTAGACAAGCATTGTCCGCTCTTGGCAAAAATGCTTCCATTTGTATAAACCCAGACAACAAGCTATCATCATTATGGATTACATTACATGTCAAAAGACGGCTTAGAGACAATTATCATTATAGGCATACGACAACAAAAGTGATTGTAATTTTACTTTATTAGAGGGGTTCAGGAAAATATTATTTCTGACACCTCTTTACTGATTTCTAACTTAAGAGTTTTTATTATCAAATATTATTTCAAATACTCACTTACCTGGGAACAATGGTGAGTGGAGACCATACCCCATTTGAGAGATGGCCAAAATGAATGCAAGGGGCCAGGGAACACATGGAACCAGATGGAAATGTAAAGAGGTAGGGTAGAGTTAAAAACAAACTCCTCTCACCTGAAAATATCGATCAAGGTACTTAAAAATCTACATTCACATGTAGAGGCTGGAGGTGACCTTATATATGTGGGTACCACTGCCCAAAATATCCTTAGAGTAGTGTATTTACAACTGCCTCCTCGTGGATATATTGTGATAGATGCAAGACTTGTGCAAAAATTTACTTTGTTTCTATATATTATAATAAATGATGTCAATAATATCTATCTATCTATCTATCATTCAATTGCCAACATATAAAGGATGTAATATCCAGATCCATATAATATGATGGGATTTGGCTTCAAAAGTAATCAACCCAGTGGGCATTTCTCTGTATTAGATCCCATTGCTCTCCTGGGTCTTTACTATTAACCTTGGCATGTGATTCCTGAATAGTAGTCTTAATAATAATATAATACCTTCTTTTACCTAAAGATTGGTAAAATGCCAAGTAATGTAGGCATATTAGATATGGTTATACATATATTATAGGTAAATATTACCACTTTTTTTAATATTAAAGGATGGTCTATTTTAAACCTAATGGAAGGAAATGAAATATTTACAATTTAATTTTAAAGGCCACCGCACAAAATTTGTGATGCGCGACAGCAAAAGAGTTTAACTCTTATGTTCCTAGAAATCATTAGCTTGGGAGAGTATTAACACCCTGCTCCGAATAAAGTAAGATTAAATTTATGATTAATTGCTGATTGAATACATGATAATGATTATAAAAGAGTTAGTGGTTAAATATGCTTAGATGTAATGTGGTAAAGTAAGGGGTAGATAAATGGAAAAGCCTCCCAGCACAGGTAGTAGAGGTTAATATAGTTAGGGTGCCATACAAAAACGAGGTTAATGCACAGATGATGGATGTCACTTGCCTACAGTGTATTCCTGCTTAGGAGCATCACGCATTTCACCAAATAATTGATTCAATCCAGTGAGTTCATACATCTCACATACTGCAGGGTGCCATTTTACATATACCAGTCTGCAACATGTCAAATGTATATCTGTCCTGTAAACAAAATGGCCGATGTGGACACTCAACTCTGAACATGGAATGGGCATGCCCAGGAACGTCCAGGACATAGTATCGTGAGCACTCCGACGTATGGGGGAATGGATTCCTCATGGGATGGGGCTAGTCCTAGAAGGCCTTCCATTGGTTGGAAGTGGGGAGGAAGTAGGTGTGGTTACATGCTATTCCCCTGTCCACAAAAAAACAAAACTGACACTGGAGACTCTGAGTCGAACCTGGAGAGTCGTCCATTATGGGAATGGGGAGCAAAGCAGATGATTCTCCCTGGAGAGCTACAAACATTATTATTATTATCTTTTATTTATATAGATAAAGATATAACAATTTACGCAGCACTTAATACAATACATATATTCAAGGGGTATGACAGGACTAGAATTGACAGACTAAGACAAACCCATACATTAGGTGGAGAGAGCCCGGCTCGCAAGCTCACAATCATGCACAGGAGAAACATATTTTGCAACATCCCTTTGTTGAGTTTCTTGGTCCTGGATTTATATCAATGAACCGGAAATGGTGGTGGAAAGGGGCAAATTATAAGAAATGTCTTATGTATACTTGGTGAAATAAGTATTCTAAACCAGCACAAAGCTATAAAGCAATAATAGTTTTGTGGGAAAAACGTCGGAACAATGTCTCTTTCCTTATCTCCTATACAATTTCACATACTGACGGTATCAGATAAACAGAATATTCACAGGCAGGATTAATAACCATAGTTGTCCCAGCAAAATACCTAAAAGAATGATTAACCTAAACTCACTTTATTCCTGTCACATAATTTTCGCCGGGTGACATTATTGAACAGGCTGCAATAAAAAACAAACACTGGTAAACAAGGAAAGCGAAGGTGTTACTAATTCCCTGTTGCCATATTTTCCAACAAGGAATGCTTCTTAAATAGGTTTAGCTTTTTTTGAAGAAAGGAGTCGGAGAGAAGATTTGATGTGCCCCCCATGACCCCTGTTAAGCACATGTATCTTCGCCTGTCACATAACACACTGGTATTTGCTTACATTTGAGCAAAAGCTATTGATTTTGCTTATTGGTTTCAGGCAAGTCCATAAAGAACAAATTACAAAGGCAGACATCCGCAGTTAGCAATTTCTAGCATGATAGCAGGGAACGCAGCAAGTTTTCCTGGGCAGTGACGTAACACAAAGTCCCGGGCCCTCTGCCAGATGTTTTTGGAGGCCCTTCCCATGTCCAATATGTCTCCTGTTAGGGATCTAAATGGCTGTGTCTTGGGACATGTTATTGAACGTGTAATTAATGTTCATCCGTATATAGTTATATTTAGGTAACAAGCAGTTTAAACTTTACCTATGAAAATATATAGATTTTTTTCAGAATAAGTTAAGTTATTCATAAAAGCTTAGTTTAAAGGAGGGCATCATATAGAGAGAAGTAAAATAAACTGTCTCTTTAATGCTAGTTGTCTCTTAAAAAATGTGCTTAAAAGTTTATTGAAATACTACAGTTGCCTAGAAACAGAGTCCTATCATTCCTCCAAAGCCATCCCCTATGTATTACATCACAACCATGTGACCATCTACAGCCGCTCCCATCTGCAATTTTATGCTCATGCATATGAAACAGCAAAGCTTTACAGATCCACATTTACACAGTGATGGCCGGTGACTGTGATTGAGTGAGGTGTTCTGTGTGATAGGTGTGATGAGTGTGAGTATAAGAGCTTAAAGGTGAAGACACACATTCAGAGACCCTGCTCTACAGTAAAATGGTGTGTTATTTTTAAAAAGGGATAAAGTTATTTAAGAAGCATTCCATATTAGTTCATAATAATATAAAAATCTAGGAATTTTGAGAGAGAAGTCTATGTGGAACGGCCCCTATAAAGCAACCAATGCAAGCCATAGTAGCCCCACTGCTCTACAGAACGCTTTAAAGTTATTTTGAGGGGGTCTCAGAGTTCAACCAGAAATGTTATATGTGAATATCAAGAAACTTCCCGCTGTATGTTACGCGGCACCATCCCTCTTCTGGGGGAAGCGGCTTTGCAAGGGGTTACACAGGCGGGGCCAACCCTGTATGGGGCAGGGCTAGATCTGCATGGGATGGGTTTAGCTGTGAGTAGGCAGAGCAATCTGCATATGAGGGTAAAGAGAACCAAACTGATTTGAATAGAAGGGCAAGTGAGTTAAGCGTGGGTGTGTCTAAGCACCGCTGTACTTCCTGGAGAAAGGGGAAGTGATTCGGAGAGTTCCCAAGTACAGATATGTGGTTACTCCTGGGTCCATCCGGCCAACCATGTATCGGATACATGGTTGGCACTCAAAGGGTGAAATGGCATACAACATGTTTACCATAGCCATATCATTACCTTCGCCAGACAATTTATTTATTAAATAGCACAACAGTGTTAAAATCACACATCTATGGCAGGTCTGGAGCTTTTCTTTAAATCCTACATTTTGAAGTACGTTATACCCAATGAACATGTGTAGTGGTGTCCGGCAGATTAAAAAGTATATGTTTTAGAATAATCTTAGTTTTTAACATTTGCAAAGCATCTGGAGAGAAATTAGAATTAAGAAAAGGGTTTTATGTGCGAGTCTCTGGCATCAGCATAAGCTAGCAGCGAGGTAGATCACATGTACAAAACCATTCAGAGACCTCATCACTTTTCATGGGAGAGAAGAAAAGTGCTGATACAAAAGAACTTCCGATCATGAAAGAAAGATAAAAATCTGCAGGTGTAGCTTTAAAAACTGTAGTGTGGGAAGCATAAAATATGTAAACATGGATATAACTTTATAGACAAACGTTAAGCCAAGCACATTATGTGAAAACGAATACAAATTTATACGTCGACATTAAGCTCAATAACGCAGCAGGGTGTTGTAAAATGTTATATTTGTATATTGCGAGATCGGCCTTTTAGGGACAAAATTAAAAACCTAAGGCTGTTAGCGAGCCCTGAGGTGTACTCATAAGCGAGAGCGCGGAATAGCGGAGACTAAAGGTGAAAACCTGAGAATAAAACCCGGTGAAAAGAAACATGAAAATGGAAGAGGAAATGAATGGAAGAAATGTTCTATTTGATTTAGAAATTCAGAAAATGGTAATATTTTTTAAAGGGTCGCTGAAAAAAGGTATTCACTAATAAAAGTTATATACACAGTCATTCTATAACACTATAGCTCTGAAAGTAAGTATAATAAAACAGTGACCTGTGCTGTTTAAGAGAAAGTAATTAAAGATTAATTATATTTTTTTGAAAAACACAAAAAATATATATTTTCCGTTTCTATGGTAACAACCTATCAGTGCATGTGTTGTGTCTCACATGGCAATTTAAATTTTCCTGGCAAAAATGATGTCATGTGGCATTATGTGGCAACATTTTAATTGCTTAAATAATTTTTCCCTGGGAAAAGTTTGGACAAAGAATGTGACTCTCTAATTTTATTTTTATTTTTTTTTATTTTGTGAGTTTCTAAAATATGCTATAAAACATTATAAATAATTTAGTGAAAAAATGAATAACCTATAAATAAACATTTTTAAACAAAGGTAAGGTTAAAGCTTAATTTATCTATGTTTTAGAAGCCACAAAGTTAGTTGTTAAGGTAAACAAACCCCTATTTTTTTTATATGTTGGCTTTTTTTTGCTCTGTGATTACATTTTAAACCGGAAATTAAAGCTTTATAATTCACACGTTTCTTGAAAAAACACTAATGACCTGAGGAAAGGTGGCACTTTGGAGATAAGGAAATGTTTTCAAATATTTTTACACTTTGCGAAGTAGAACTTTTTCATTAGAGATAAATATTATTATGCTTTCAGAATTAGAATTTAAAAGAGGCGTACACGTTTTTGTTGTGTATTTCATATGCGCAATTAAAAGACTATAATAATCTGAACCGATAAAATTTAGATTTCAGAATAAACGTCTAAATCTGTACATCTTAAAATACAGAGAAGTCTGTGTTACGGGAAGCTGGCTGTCGGTATTTAGATAAATTAATCTTCACATGTTACTTTTATGTTGGGCTGGTGTTTGCGGATTTAATTGACCTTGTCCTGAATGTCAAATGATTGTGTAGCAACAAAAACATTCAGGTGTAACTATATGAACTCTTCTATGTTTCTGCTGTTCAATGGATTTTTCAATGACAATATGAGACATTTGCATCCTATTAAATATGTTTTTTTATTTTTTTTATGTCATTTACCACACTATCCAATACTTCCAACGTGTCATGATAGGCTATAACTTTGTTCACATAAAGTAACTACCAGTGTGTTAGCCTTCATCATGGTTCTAGCTAACTTGAGTTGTAAGTTGGGTTCCAGCCATACCATGAAGGTGAGATTGTTGGGACTGAACTGGCAATGGAGACCCTAGCGTTGGCCAAGTAGACTTCAACAGCCTCATAGCCTTGGGAATCTGCAATATCTCTTTAATTATGCACTAGTTATTTTGCATACAGTGTAGTATTGTAATGTGAAGAGGCGTACGTAGATGTTATTTGCTTCAACTTTGGTAGGATAATGTAGAGATTTTTTTACATTCTTCTCAAGGTTTCTCATCATTGACCCCTAATCAATGATTAAAATATTATTTGATCTGGAGTCTTCAGATGAAATCCTGCTCCTCTGGGTCAGTTTCTTTTTTCTCTGGGAGGGGAGCAGTATTTATTCATGCCTACGCCCTGCCCACTTCCCTTTAGCTCTCCTCCAACTCCCCAACCACTAAAGGATGTCTTCACTTTCACAAAGCCACTAAAGAAGAGGGAGCGCTCTGGGTAGCCTAACCTGGGACGCTCCCAGCTACGTGTATAGGAGGTGTATTGTTGAGGGCCTGGTAAACTGGGGTAGCAGGTGATAAACAGTGGGGTAGAAAGACCAGTCAGAGTTATTCAGAATGGATTATGGTAGTAAAAATGATGAGGGCAATTAGTAGGACGTTACAATAA
The DNA here is from genome assembly GCA_009364415.1 of Spea multiplicata. Lineage (NCBI taxonomy): Eukaryota > Metazoa > Chordata > Amphibia > Anura > Pelobatidae > Spea > Spea multiplicata. The sequence continues at coordinate 2,077,635 of VKOC01000005.1, forward strand.
TCCACAGATATTCCTTGGAACTCTGGATTAAATCCCAGTTTCTTCTTTCTACAGGAAGGAGAGCTGTTTCGAGCCACGCCCACACCCCTTTTATGCTCAACCTACTCCCTCCCCGCTTTACTCTGACCACTTCCTCCATTCCCTGCCACACAAGGTAGTCTGGGGCTAGCTCCACCCCCAAATGCCGCTAACTCTCCTCTCATGTGAAGCCACTTCCCCAGAAAAAGGAGAGCTTCAGGTACTCTCTCTGGCAGTGTCTGGGTATATTAGAGTGCGTGTCAGGGTGTGTGCGTTAGTGTGACTGTATGAGTGTTAGTGTGGGTGTCTGGGTGAGTTTCTCAGTGTGTCTGGTTCTGTAAGCGTCAAATTCTGGATGTGTGCATTAGTGTGTGTGTGTGCCTGGGTTTCTCTGTTAGTGTGAGTGTCTGGGTGTGTGTGTTAGTGTGAGTGTGTATTAGTGTGTGTCTGGGTGTGTTAGGCTAGATTGAGAGATAGAATATCAACAAAATATGAGAAACTGGAGAAGAAGAGATACTGAAGTGCAGGTGTGAATTTCAGCTCATTTCCACTGCAGTGATGGGAATGAAAATAAGAAATATTATTTAAATGTGTATATTAAATGTGTATGTATATATGTATATATTATATATATATATATATATATATAATATATGCATTATGAATATAATGTACATTTAGAATATATATTTTTACAATGGAGATCATCACTAATCATCACAGATTGAATGACCTCTGAATGCACTTCACATTTGGTATATTTCACAAATAAGCCACAATTTGTTAATAGTAATGTCTTGCCTGATAGGGGAATATATTAGTAAACTCGCTAAAATTACTGCACGGTGGTCTTTGGAATGACAATTTCTATTCTAGAACACCATAAAATGCCAGTTTACAAAAAAATCCATACTGGTCTCACCTTCATCTCGCTACTATTGGCAGTTGTCACTCAAACTGTGATATCATATAAACACTTTCCGATCTGCAGCTTAAGTTTCCAAACAAGGTGCAAAATCCTGTTAACTTTTGACACTGTCAGCTTAGAGCCCAGATGTCTGCGTTTTTTTTTTTGCACGCCATTGACATATTTTCAAGGTAAGCATATTTTGATTTATATTATGGATTATTTTTAGATTAAAGGAACAGTAATGTCAAAAATGTTCTTTTGACACGTCTGTTCCCTTTAATGAAATATTGAAGTCCCTGCAGCCTTTCCGAGGCTCTGCGTGATCAGGTAGGCTGGCGTGCCAGTGGAACGGATTGGGTCCCCAAAAGGGTCCAGTCCTGATCCATGCTAGGGGAGAATGTGATGGACGATGTGAATTCTCAATGCCTGAGCATAAAGCAAACCCTATTTGCTAAACTATAGCTTTGTTAAAGGTAACTGAGTGCAAAAAAGAATGAATTAAAAAACCTACATTTTTCAATTCATTTTAGGAAATAAACCAATTGACAGGTTAAAACAGCAATATACCGTATAGATATGTATTATATTTCCACCACACACATATATATATATACCTTTATAGTATATATTAATTATATATATATATATATATATATGTGGTGGAAATATAATACATATATATACGGTATCAGCATAGCTATGGATCAGCATTGCTACTAACAGTCCTGCATATGTCAAGATAGTCCCACCCAATGATCTTTTGCTGGATGTCACTAAATATGGCCAAATTATTACTGGTGGAGGCAGTTTAGCATGCGCAGTGCCAGAATCGGTGGCTTACACACCTGTAATACAACATATTGAGGTTGTGAATAGCGTTATTTTCTACTATAATAATCTTTTTGAAAAAGTAATCTTTTTTGAAAGAAAAAAAATATATCCTTGATATATTCTCTAAATAGGTTATTATAATATCCAGAATATTTAGATAGTTATTTTTTGATACATTTAGATATTTAAGTTATGTTCATATGGTTTTTTTTTTATATTTTGAGTTTCTCAATAAAAATGTATCCCCGCAAAATGATTTTTTAAAACAAGCAATTTACGCTTATTATTGCACTACCTGGAACAATTACAGATATGGATCAAACAACGAGCGGTTTTAAAATAAGAGATTGTGAGCGTGATAAGCATCGTTTTAACTCCATATCTATACAGATGTCAGGAGGCATTTGTCACACTTTGGATTTAGCTGTCCATCAATATTATGTATTCATACCCCAAAAAACAAAAGGGGGGCACATGTGGGAAATGGCGACCAGATGACTCCATTAACTGGGAATGTATGTCACAGTGTATCCTACAGAAAAGCTAAGGAGTTCAATGCATTTCTGCAATAAATATTTGTTAAAAGGAAAATCTGGTCATTTGGTCTATTTTCACCTGTTTTTTCCCCAATCCTTTCTTATGTTGCCCTCGTTCACACGGTGGGCGATTTAAAATAATTCTATGTAGACAGCAGAGATGTTTCTAATGCAAAGACAAATATGAAAGCCAGTGTTTCCCTCAGTAGAGATTATTCCTTACTCAAGGAAGGGTAGATTCTCCATAAAGCAGACTAGGCAGAGAATGTGAAAAAAGTCAGTGCAGGACACAAAAGTTGAGGTGGGGGTAATTTGAATTGCTCCCACTCCTTCTTAGGTCAAGTTAACCCTTAACTTGACTGACATGAGTTAACTTGCATAGTACAACTGAATATTCATTAATATAAATTGATTAGTTAAGTGCATGCTTCCTCTTGCACCCCATCTGTGAAATGGGGGACAATATTTTTCTCTCCGAAGGCATATAACATTCCTTTCCCCCATGAAGAAGGTCTGTCACGCGATAGTTTTAATGTTTTCCTTATCTCTTTGGGCACGCAATTGAGGGTTTAAGATAACATACCATATGGTTGGAAACCAACCTATGCCTCCTTCTTCCCAATCCTGTGCCCAGTGCGATGGTGGAGGGTTGAAAGCAAAAATAACTACTTGGGAAGGCATGTGCCCAACCATGCATACCCTATACCCTGTGCTGTAGACTGAAGGGGTTACAATATACAAGAAAGTAAGAAATAAAAGTAAAAAACATTTTTTTTTTTTTTTTTAAAAACCTACTCATGGGTAATCCTGGTACCTATAAGAACCCCAAGTTGAGGGGTCAATTCAGCAACAATCAAGAAAATCCTCATCTGGCCCATGAACAGGAGCCATCATAAAAGCTTGAGGTATAGGTTTATATATATATATATATATATATATATATAGTATATATAATTACAATGATAACACACAAAAAGCATATGCTAAAGCTATAAATTAATTAATATCTATGATTAAAGCATTTCTGTTGACAGTTGCCTTTAAATCTTCTTCTTTGTTGAAGTGATTATGATCCAAAACATTTATAAAATGCCTACATAATTAAAACAAAAACAGTGTGTTTTCTTTTCCCATATAAGCATTAAAAATAAATGGGGTTAAAAAGCTCTGGACAGACAAAGAAGGTTAAAACGCATCATTTTGCAGTCATCCCAGAAGAGAGAGCGCAGCCAGACTGTTCTGCACCATAATTTCCAGATGCCTTTTCTAGTTGACTTGAGACTGCTTCTTAATATTAACCAAGCCGCTGAGATTCCGATAACCTCTTTATGAGCGTCTCTGAAAGTGTTTGTAACATTTTAAACATGAAACCATTCAGCGTCCCCATCTGGGACTGTGAGTGACAACTCTTTTGTGCACTCACCATTGCGTTAAATCCTTGACTCCGGGAGCCGGTCGGCTTTAAAGAAGCTGCCGCTGTGATTGTAGCGAATAGTAAAATAGAGTGAGATGTGTTTTAGCTAAAGTATCATCGATGCCCGTGCCTTGAAATCATTTCCTGCAATCACTATGTTTATAGTTCAACCGCGGTGGATTTGCAGTACGATGAAGTCTAACCATTCGCAAAATGACATAAGATATTCTCCCATCTTTTTAAAATATTTCTCTGAATTGTTCAATGCAGTTTAATGATGCATTTTTTTAACAAAGTTATAAAATCCCAAAAATATTTTTACATCTAGTCTACAGCTATGACTGTTAATGATTTTCATTTGCACTGAATCTGGGAATAACATGGAGTTGCGGTCAACTGGGTCAGGATTTAATCCCCAATATTTTCTCCTTATTCTTTATTGACCAATATTATGATCCAAGATGCGATGGCTGTTTACAGGTTGTCTTAAGGTTGAAACCAGGACCAAATCAGAGATGACGAGCCGGTCCTACACTTCTAGGACAAGTGGCTGCCAAATGAAGTTAACTGCTTATGCAGCATGTGGCTACCTTATCGAGTCCTTGGCCCACTTACATCAGGTTGAAGATGGTGTGCTGTTGGCCAGCTGCATTTGCCCGATTTCCCTGATGGCCTGGTTGAAACTAACAGTCTTAAGGGTGTTTTGGCTCTAACCAAGGCAATATGGGCTACTATACTCATCACTGAACTTGTTCAATGAGAGATATGCCAACATGGGTACTTTTTTGTCTTGTTACAAGTTAACCCATGTCTTCGTGAACCATCGCTTCCAGAATAATGAAACGAGGCAATAGGCAAAATAGGGTCACTACCACTTTAATATAATTAAATAATAATAATATAATTGCAAAACTAAGTTGTTGTCTACCCTCCACTTTCCTACCTGCTGTAAGACTCCAGATCTTAGGTTCTTACATACAAGAAATTATACTGTAGCTTGTTGATCCTGAAGTAATGTTTCGCCATTTTGTGGCACAATTGAAAATTACCTCAATATGGATTTTTTTTTCCTTCTTCTGGATCAGATATTGAATTTGATGGACTTTTTGTCTTTTTTTAACTAAATATTGGACGAAACTACCTGCTTAATGTAACTACAACCTGTTTTTCTATTGCACATTTGTATTCACAGCCTCGATACCAGAGCTTGTATTATAACCTAAAAAACATTTAAATGGTTATAAAAATGAAACATCACCATTATACACTTTGTAACTCCGCCACATAGAATGGACGTAGATACCATAAGTCTTCTTTGGTTAAAATTAAAAAAAAAAAAAAAAAAAAAAAAAAAAATATGGGAGTATGTTTTCCCATTGATTTTTATTAAAAATCTTATTGGATAGGTTGAAAGGGCAGTTTATAAAAAAACCAGTGTGAACAAATAAGATGTAGAACAAATAAATAAAGAAAACCAGCTAAAGCATCCAAAAAGAGCAAGCAGAAGAAAAATGTGCCACATTTTGACTACAGGGAGATAGTGCAAAACATCTAATCATGACAGAGCCAGAAAACCTGAACCTGTCCAGAAAGATCCAAAGCTTTCAATGTTTAATTGCTGTTGATGGCTGCTGGTCACTCATGCATGACAATGTATGTGTCGCGCTGCTTCCTGCCTGTGCTCATTCCTGTCAGCCGTCACTCCAGGTGATGAGTGCCGCTACTCTGACCAAGCCGGAAAAAGAGGGAAAAATAAGAGGGAGAGAGAGAGAGAGATCGGAGAATAAAATATAACCCTCCCTGACAGAAAACAACATTTAATCTGTGAAAGAAGGGATTGCTAAATTTGGTCAATCATTGCTCGCTAACAATGTGCAAGCAAAATGCAACTTCCTAATATGAAAGAATTCGCTTGTTGTGGGGTCATCGTTTTAAATTTACCTAAATAGTAACATATTTGATTAATAAAAATTGTGCCCTTTAAATAATAAAAGTACATTATTTAAATAGTTTTAATAAAAATAAAATAAATTACTTTCAGAATTTTCCATCGTTAAGCCGTCACAGTTTTTAGTAGTTTTTAATTATCACGTGTCTACAGTTTTCAGTAAGTTGTCATCCATTTGAGATGCTACTTCATTGGCCATCAGTTATCGTGTTTTAGCTCATATTAGCTCTTATTCAATGGTCCTTCAAACTCACCTCCTTTGTTGAATAAAACCCTATTCACTAAAACAGGTGAGTTTGATGTTACCAGCTTTATTATGCATTTTTGGATCCACTCAGGGTATAAATACTGCATATTTTTTTGTTCTGTGTGTTTGAATGGCTGTATAAAATACTGCAATAAACACATGAGCAGATACAAAAAACCTTCTTTCTACTGCTCCAAAAATATTGGACCGAGGGCCACTCATAGGGAATGTACCTTCATGACTCCCTCTCACCCTTGCGAGACCAACATTGGGCTTTCATCCTTCCAACTCCCTTTCACTAAGGTGACCCTTCATTCTACATCTCATATTTCTTCAGATATGTGGATATAGAGGCAAAAGGTGATTATTGTTGACCTTATTTGCATGCGCCTTCCCAGAATCCCTGTGGTTGTGGCAGCACCATAAGATTTCTGAGGGAGCAACAAGCCTTCTGGCTTGTCTGGTGTCTGTAGATGAGTGTTTAATAATACTTCTACAAACCCCTAAATTTTAGTGGAAGGGTTTTCCATCACCTTTACCCACCATAACTTATGTAATGGTATTTCTTGGTTACCCAAAGCCTCAACGATTAAGCCAGTATCACAACCTCATGCTAATGTGTCCCATTAAGGACAAAACAGCTGCCTAGGTTGTGAGGGGGAAACATTTGATCCTCTGGCCTTAGGGTTGAGGTAGCAAGGTGACTGTTTACCCTGGTGTAATGCTGCTGTTGCAGTATTCACAGTTTTCATAATATGCACTAAAGACTTTTTGTTTCCTGCATGCTTTTTTCCCTCTGACTCTTATGTGCTTGTGGATCAAGCCAATTTTTTTTTATTCCACCCGGGAATGGCTGGGTATTTATTTATTTGCTGTGTTTCTCATGTGAGCCTATGAATTGCTTTTGATTTCACATTATTGAATTGTGGAGAGGCAACCATTTGATTTTTTATTACGATTTGGCACTTTGTTTTTGGACACTGGACTGCAGCGGTAGCTTGAGCTAGCTGGTGGAGGTATAGGGAGCCTTATAGCCCCTTATCTCTTTCCATAAAGGGGTCTTACCCTTCGGGGTTCGACCTGAAGTTTAAGGGGGTCTTACCTTTCGGCGTTTTGATCATCCCTTCAGGGAGAACCAGAACAGTTCTTCAGGCTTCTGCTACCCTAAAGCATGGAATGCTGCACCAAAGGAGCATGCAGCTGTCCATGAGCGTTGATCTGGCTATTGCACTAAAGGCTGTCTTGTACAGCGGGCAATTACTTTCAAGGGATCCATGTATAAAGTGGATATAGAGGCAAAATGTGATAATTGTTGACCTTATTTGTATGCGCCTACCCAGAATCCCTTGTGGTTGTGGCAGCACCATGAGATTTCTGAGGGAACAACAAGCCTTCTGGCTTGTCTGTTATCTGTAGATGAGTTTTTAATAATACTTCTACATACCCCTAAATTTTAGTGGAAGGGTTTTCCATCACCTTTACTCACCATAATTTATGTAATGGTAACTCTTTTCTTTACATTATTAATATGGATTTGCCAAATCACCACTCCGTTCAGGCTCTCAGTGTAAACTATTCACCAGTGGAGTATTTATCAGGAGGTATCAGTACTGTATGAGATGCCTTTTTCCAGAGCCTTGAAGCGGAACAGGTTTTATTCAGAAGGCACTTCGGAGAATTAGGTTGGTAACTGGAGGAAAAGCTCATAGTCAGTTTATAGTAAAGCATATAAAAAACAGTAATCACTCGATTCTAAACACATGGAAGCCAAGGCACACTAGACATGACCCACCTTGCCTTCATTTATTGTTTTATTGGTACATAGAACCCCCCACAAAAATAGCATGGAAACTGAGCGTGACATTGACCTTCATATTAAATTACGAGATACAAATATTACCTGTGGCATAACAAAAAAAATAGGTCAAGGATTTGATAACAAACACCTTGAACATCCTTAGTAATAAATTATTGTGTAATTAAGTAACTGAAAGAGTTGTGCTTTGGGGGCCCCCCTAAGAGCTAACGGTCATACTGCAGGAGCTACAAGGGCCCCTTTTCAGCTCCTCATATATGAATGCCTCTATAGAGATAAATTTATATATTAACCCCTTCCGGACCGGCGTTTGAATACTGCGTCTTCACTTGAAAAGCGTTCACGTGCACGGAATTGAGGGGGGGTGGCTGCTACTGATCGCTGGGAACACCCAGCAGGTCGCGAGCGTAAAGCAGCCGCCTGTCGCGATCCCAGCGTTCAAAGCGACGCTGGATCGCGTAAAGGCTGTGACGTACCTGGTACGTCCCGGTCTGCCGGTGACCCCTGACCCGGAAGTACCAGGTACGTCCCGGTCTTGAAAGGGTTAATCGACTATAACACGCCATCATCATCATCATCATGTGACAGATTTAAGGACCTGTGAAGGCGCCATCTGTTTAAAGCAGATGAATCGTGCTTGCCAATTATATTTCATGCTTACATACAATATAAGGAGCTAATTATAGCTAATTTACATAGCACTGCCCCTGACCACTGTATCAACATGTAGATGAGTGAAAGGTAAACAAGCAATAACCCGATATAACATATGGCTCATTTTAATTTGTTTTCTACTGTTTAATTCCCATGCCTACATGGAATTTGACTCCCGATAAGCTTTGATGTGTCGAGAGGTGGGAACCACTGTACAAGTTATTTTGTATACATCCTTTGTTGGGTTCCATGAATTCTGACAAGTGCTCCACATATGCAAGGGATATATGAATGCTTTGTGAGCATGGATAAAGCATTTGGGTACAGATGAAGAAGTGGGCCCTTGGAAGGTTATCCATCTATTAGACCATATTCCTACCATTAGCCTGTAGACCTTTTCCTGCAGGTTGACTCTATGACTTTGTCCACTTTGTATTTTGCTTACCCTATAGTAGGTCCCCACGATGGAGCATCCCAATTTTTTATTACAGATACAATAAAACACCATTAGCATATCAGACTGATCCCAATCGCAAGAGCAGATGAGGAGTAAGTTTCCCATGTATGAAGAACAGCCCCAGTTTACTTTGGCCTCATTAGCGATGTGTACTTGGTATTTGTTACCACACAGCCATTTTACCCAAGGGGTTTAGCACCCAGTGGGTGGCCATGCCATTTTGGAACTGATCTAAAAGGGTGGAACTGATCTAAAAATTTAATTATTTTCTATGTCCTTTCCGTAAAGCATTTCTAAAGTCTCAAGTCAACTCTGAAAAGCATTTCAGTGAGAAACATCACTCATTTAGTCAAAAGACACCCCAAAGAACCACTGGTTATCTGGCTCATCCGGTAAGCGCCCAGTAGGCCATTGACCGACATCCCTCCACATGCATCTGCTCCCGTAGCAGAACAGATTCTGTAGGGTGCAGCCATCGGCTGAATACTATCTGAGAATAAAACCACAATGCATGGCCGGTCATATCCAGCTTCGTCCATGCTTACGCCGAGTTATCCCCAGACCAGCCCTGCCACTAAAGGCACACATGTAAGGGCATGGAAAGGTCACATTCATCCCAGCGTTGTTCCTGTTGTTCAGTGTTGAACCCAGTGGCCAGTTTCAATACTGAACCCATTAATTCTAATGTGTTCTACATTAATTTATCCATTTAGAAAAAAAGTTAAAAACCTACCAAAACCAAGCAAATTGGACAGGAGTGATTCGGTAACCAGAAAAATGCAACTTTGGTACCTTTTGAAAGAAAAATGTCTTTGATATATAAGACTGCATTCATATTTGCTATGTGAACACAACAACAATGGTCAATGCCAGTTCATGGCTCTTGATAATTAACCCTACTCGTGTACGTTCCTTTTTTCCCTTGTTTTTACAAGTAGCGCAGGACCTCGCCTTTCAGCCGGCTTTTCCATACAGATGATATAGGCTAAACATCTTGTCTAAATTAATAGCATGAAAACAATGGCCTTTGAGACAGGCTTTTTAATATTGCCATTAGTACACCATTTATTCTTTTAGCCAGACAAGGAAAATATAATTGCATGATTACATTTATAATTAAAAACATTATCTTAAATTAAAGGATTTTTCCTAAATTGAGACGGGAATTTATTCCCCAAAGCTTTTGTTAGGGTAAACTATATTACAGGCTTGTTATTAAATTGCACTGTAGGAAGGGTTGAACATTTTTTTTTCTTCTTTTCCCTTAGCAGAATGAAAAAAAAATTGATTTTAAAGTTAAACAGGCAATGCAATTAGTGGGCTTTAAAATGCAAATTTGCATATTTACAAAAAAAGCCCATATTGTGTATTTGCAACTAGTTTAGTAACTAAACAGAGCATAGCTATTTATAAAATAAGGGAAGAATCAGCGTATTATTTTGGTCAACGACATGAATTCAGTACTTTGCAGGGATCTGCAGCATGTGTGGACTACAATGCACATCACTCTCATCTGGTCTTAATGGCCTATCTGTGTATGCAATAACATCATAAAACTTTTGGGTGTATTTTAGACAGGAACTAAGCCCTCACCAATGTTTCCATTGTTCACTTATTTTCTCTAATTTTAGAAAATATTGCCTGGCTATGTGTTAATCTTATGTTACTAGTGGAAACCACAAGGGATTATGGATAGGCATATGCAAACAAGGTCAACAATAATCACTTTCTTTTGCCTCTGGGGTAGCACGAGAAATACCATTACATAGGTTATGGTGGGTAAAGGTGATGGAAACCCTTCCATTTAAAATTAAGGGGGTAGTAGAAGTATTATTAAACACTCATCTACACACACCAGACAAGCCAGAAGGCTTGGTTTTTCCCTCAGAACTCTCATGGTGCTGCCACAACCACAAGGGATTCTGGGTAGGCGCATGCAAATAAGGTCAACCATAATCACCTTTTGGCTTTATATTCACCTTATACATGGATCCCTTGTAAGTAATTGGCCGCTGTACAAGACAGCCTTTAAACAAAACTTAAGAAGAGGTTCAATAGCCAGATCACCACTCATGGACAGCTGTTTTTTTCATTTATTGATAGAATAAACATTAATATTTTAGAGCTGCTCGAACCAAGGAGAAATCTGATCGCCTTTTGGGATGAAGAAGGATTCTTTTCCCCCCTAAGTAGCAAAATACAAAATCTAGCCTAATTGGGTTTTTAGGGTGTTTTTTTTTTCCTTCTTTTGGATGAAAATCAGGAAGGGTCGGTAGAAGGGAGGACTTTTTTTGAACCTAAATCATTGTTACTATATATTTGTTACAAATGTAAGATTCACTATTCGGTGAGTTAAATATGTTACGTATCCTATAGGTCAGATATAGGTGTTACATTTGTTTGGCCCATACAAATTACAAGTCAATCACGAGTTCTTTCTCTTTTCACATTTGTGTAGCTTTTGGATCAGGAGCAAAGTCAGCCAAAAAGACCAATAAATATACCAACAAATAAATATATCCAGAAAAATAAATCTATTTTTAGACATCTAATTTTACACCAAGCAGGTAGAGGGGCCACAGCTCCATCTAGTTAGACTAGAGAACTGTGTACAGTGGCCCCTACAGACCCAAGGACCAGCTAGTACTCAACCATCCCAGCCAGGAAGATGCAGCCTGGCAAGACTTTTCAGCCACAGGAGGTATAAACAGCAGTCCTACTTCACCACAGGAGCCTAGCCAAAAGGCTTAGAAGAACAAGAACAAAGCTGAACAGGCCCTTATGGACCCCTGCAGTCAGCACTCATTCTGGCTCCTTTGGTGAAAACCAGCAGCCTCAACCATAAAATGAGTCTAGACAGAGCACACCATGGGAGTAAATCTGGTATACTCATTGATAGCATGAGGTATGATATTGGCATAATTCATTACATAACTTATGGTGGGTAAAGGTGATGGAAAAACTTCCACTTACAATTAAGGAGGCAGTAGAAGCATTATTAAACACTCATCTACATGATAGAATTATTAAACACTCATCTACACTCATCAATGAGAGAAATCTCATGGTGCTGCCACAACCACAAAGGATTCTGGGTAGGCACATGCAAATAAGGTCAACAATGATCACTTTTTGTCTCTATATCCACTTTATACATTGATCCCTTGTAGGTAATTACCCGCTATCCTCACTATGGGACCAGACCAAGGACTGATAAGAGTTTGAATCCCTTCCATCAGGAAAAATAGGCAGAATAGATGGGCAAAATTTTTTTTATCTGCTCTCAAATTCTATGTTTCTATTATTATAGCGTCCATAATTAAATCAAAGCTTGTTGAGACACACATTCGGACAGTTTTGTTGCATGGCTCTTTCGTTAACGCAGCCTTCACAGTAAAGCCTTTAGTGTGAAAAAAATCACCCTCCAGACAGATGAAAAAGAAATTCAGCATACTTGATCATCTTTTTTCCTCTTTTCAATAAAAACTGACAGTCGTGTCAAAGGTAGGAGGATTGCGTGAACAAGTGTTGACATGTTGGACCTTGTTATGCCATCAACTCTTAGGTGTGACAAAGACCTAAAGCGACATAAAAAGCCACATTATTGTACATATATTGAACTTTACTTGAAAATACAATTTTTTCAATACTTTTACATAATACAGAAAATGTAGTACTGTTTTATCCTGCTTCACCAGAAGTGAAAAGCTCTTATATGAGGTTAAATATCCTGGATTTCTCTAATACATGCATTCCAATATTTGGCCAATCAAGGCATGGCTAGGAAGTATGGCTTCACATGGGGATCGAATCACTAAAATAGCAAATAAATAGAACAATGGTTAAACAATAATTAGATTACAGGGTCCATGTAACCAAGTAAAAGGTGATGATTTTCCCCTTCCACTAATATAAAATAATTTGGGGATTCGCATAGCCCACCTTGGCCCTCACCACAATAATAAAAAAGCAAAATAATAAACGACAATTAAAAAAAAAAAAAAAAAAAAAAATTCCTACCAAGTGGATGGGATTGACCGCGCGCAAAAAGGTTCATCAATATAATGTCTAGGTCTTTTGAGACCGTCGCAGCGATAAAACCATTACTCCTTGTTTTGGCCCAAAAGACGTAACTAATCTAAAAATTAAATAAATATTTAAAAAAATAAAGATAATATATATTATATATATATATATACTATATATATATATTAGTACTCTTTAGAGTTATGTCTTCCAGACAATGTAGATACCTAAAAAGTTCATTTTCCTCATTCCCATTCCAAACATCTTCCCCTAACTTGCAGAGCTTTTAGCTTTAAATTGGCTGCAAAATAATTTTGACTGCAAGATGAAAATTACTAGCCAATAAATAATTGTTTTTTATCTGTACATTTCGGCGATAAATCTGTCTGTTGATGATCCCCCTCTTTAATTACAACAACATCAAGAAAATTAATTTGATTAAAGCTACAAGTCAAGGTGAACTTAATTGCATCATGTTTATTATTAGTAGACTATATAATTAACTTCAAATCCTTAATAGACTAATCCTATAACATGATAGCATCTTCCCATATATTTCCCCACATTTCAGCGTGAGTAAAATATTTCTGCGCCCATTAAGAGCGCGGTCCAATTTAATATCAAAATGAACTAATGACAGTAATATGTTTAATAGGATAAATTCCCGTGATTAATCCCCCTGGAATCAGACAAGTACATGTTTTAGGACTGCTGCTGGATGTTCCTGTAGAAGCCACTTTGCAAATAATATTACGTTAAAAATGTGTCTGTTTTTTTCTGCATATTAAATTGTCATTATAAAAGTCTTTGGAACAGGTGTTCAGAGATGAAAATATTGGCTATATATATTTGCCAAAATAATTCCAAGCAAATGCATACCTAGGGAAAAAAATGGGTTTTTAATGCCTTTGTGATTTTATGAAGTTTATATTTTAAAAAATAGCTTGTTTTTAGGGAGATTATACATCCTGAAGATTTTATTCCAAGGACGGGTCCTAAACCGAATGGCGCTCCCAAGGCTAATACAATACCATCCACCAGGCAGGTGGCGTCCCAAACAAAGTGTCCTAAACACCTCTAGATTTAACTTATAATATGGGGCGAACAGCCAATTTCTGTAAACAGAGGCTCGCTGTGGTTCGCCCTTCATAATATATAGTCAGGGAGTTGAAATGTTCGCAATCCCTCTTAGGGGCGTTCCACAGAAGCAGGAGTTTGTGGGTTCCGACCTTCTGATTTTAGTATGCATGAGGAAGGTCCAACCCTTGGTTCTATATAATAAATTTTTTTAATCAGTTTTTTTTATTTAACCATGCATTATGTAGGGCCAGCTGTAGAAGTTTATTTACGTTGACTATTCCTAATGCATAGTTCGATCAGGGAGCTCTATCAAGTTCAATCTCGCTGTGGATCCAGAAGAAGCCAAAAACCTCACACTGAAGCAAGTTTCCTCAAAAAGGAGGAACATGTGAAAATATGAGCCGTCTACTGGCACTTTAAACATGAAACTAAAGGGTTGGTTGTGAATCTAATTTATGAGATCCTCTGCTTTATATAATGTTTCTATAATGTTTCTATAATTTTGGAAATAGTTTTTGTTGCAAAATTCAATACTTGCATATAAAAAAATATCAATTACCCAGCAAATACGGTAATTTGGGGGGAGAAGGAGTGAGTGTGTGTATATTTATGTGTGAGTGTATGGTGTTAGATTGAGTGCATGTGTTTGCATGTAGGTATTAGTGTATGCTATTAGAATGTATCTTACTGTATAGTGTTAAAGTGTGTGTGTTAGTGTATGATGTCAGTATGTTTGTCAGCATTTGGTATTAGAGTGTGTGAACACATATTGTTAGTGTATGGTGTTAGTATGTGTGTCTCATTGTATGTTGCAAGCATGAGTATGTGTGTTAGTAGTGCTGGTATCTGTTATTGTATAGTGTTAGTGTGAGTATGTGTACCAGTGTATGGTGATAGAGTGTCAAGGATAAGCCTAGGGTTAGTGGCACCTAGCAAAAGGAAAGAGTTTCTGTACACTGATCTGCCATAACATTATGGCCACCTGCTTAATATTCTGTAAGTCCCCTTTTGCCACCAAATGAGGCATGGACTCCACTAGACCTCGGAAGGTGTGCTGTCTTGGCACCAAGACTTTAGCAGCAGATTGTTAAAGTCCTGTAAGTTGCGAGTTGGGGCCTCCATGTGTTCTCCAGGTAAGCGATGCACATGTACCAGGCCATCCATGTGATGTAAAAACCGCGATTCATCAGACCAGGCCACCTTCTTCTATTGCTCTGTGGTCCAGTTCTTATGCTCACATGCCCGTTGTCGGTGCTTTCAGCAGTGGACATGGGTCACTATGGGCACCCTGACCCTAGTTTGCAGCTACGCAACAAACCGTGATGCACTATGTGTTCTGACATCTTACTGTTAGAACCAGCATTACCTTTTCAGCAATCTGAGCTACAGTAGATCGTCCATTGGATTTGACCACATGGGCAGCCTTCGCCACCCACGTGAATCAATGAGCGTTGGCCACCCATGACCTTATTGCTGGTTAACTGATTTTCATTTCTTGGACCACTTTTGATAGGAACTGACCCCTGCAGACTGGGAAACCCCACAAGAGCTGCAGTTTTGGAGATGCTCTGACCCAGTCGTCTAGCCATCACAACGTGACCCTAGTTAAAGTTGCTCAGGTCCTTACGCTTGTTGATTTTTTCCTGCTTCTAACACATCGATATTAAGGATGAAATGTTCACTTGCTGCCTAATATTTCCCCCTCACTGACAGGTGCCATGATAACAAGATTATCAGCGTTATTCACGTCACCTATCAGTTGTAATAATATTATGGCTGATCAGTGTATGTGTAAGTTTATGATGTTAGGGTGAGCGCGTTGGTGTGTTAGCATGTGTGTATATTAGTTATGACGGGTAGCAGGGAAGAAATACTGCACCGGGTGGGAAATTTCACAGTTACTGTTACGGCAGCACTAATTAAAGTTATTATTACTACTTATAGCTTGTACTTTTTGTTTTTACTCCTTGTAAAAGATATTTGGTTTTAAAGTGACCGATGTGGGAAAAATGGCGCAGAACTAGTATAACAATACATTTCTTATTGGGATTTCCCTTCTGCATAGTCCATCCTGCACAAATGGAACGGCACCTAAACAACCCAGGAGCAACCACTTCACCGGAGAGCCGTGATCATGGAGATCCTAAGAACAGAAAGTAAATGTGACAGCTTCCATCCCAGGCAACAAAGGTGGACTTCTAATAAACATAGATCGTTTTTGTTTAAATCACTAAATACTATTTAAATAGATATATTTAGCATACCGTGCTGCTAAATGTAATGTACATTACACAGGAGAGGCAGTGGTATGGCAAACATCAGCTGCATGCATACTGTGTGTTGAGCCTCTTAAATACGAAGCTGCCCTATTCTTATTGTGTATATAAGGTTCTGTACAATGGCTATAGAATAACGTCTGTAGCGTTTATATCTCTGGCTTTTTTCTTCTCAGTCTATTCTGTATGTATATGCAAAGTGTAGAAATCAGACGTTTAAAATGCCTAAAAATTGTGAGTCAGGCTGTGAGTTTATAGGTTATACTTTACCTACGTATACGGTACATATATATTTATATATATATTTATATATATACATACATGCATGCATACATACATTTGTCGTGACATATTTTGGCGTGGAGAATAACTCTATTCTCTATACAGTAGGATAGTTCATTTCTATTTAACCTATGAAACTTTTTTCCCCCATTTCATATCCTAACTGGTAATCGCTGGAAGGCAGAACAAGACTCATAATCATTGTAATTTTGTACATACCTCGGCCAAAATAATTATCGTATGGGAAAAGACCCCCTCTGCCTGCACCTTTACCCCAATCTGAAACTAAAGTTGAGTGTGAGATTTATCATCCAGTCTTCCCTTTCCAGCGTGGGTCAAAGACTGGCCCCATGCATATTATCAAGTGTTCTTTATAGCTCCTTGCTACACATTTTTCACTGTGGAGGCTTCTAAAAGATCTACGTTCCATTCTCGAACCACTGCCCTTTTTTGGCAAACCCATTCTGTATGACAGCCTGCGCCTCGGGCCGACCAATAAAGTGTGTCCACTTTGCCTAGTGGGAATACAAACCATGCTACCAATTAAGATTTTTACATGCTTCGGGGGGCAAGGCTGTCATAGTCTCTTTATTAGGTTTCGTCTCATTGTACAACATCTCGCAATTTGTTTCTGTCTCTTGGTCCCATAAGTCTAAATCATGTATTCATACTTTCATATTTCCCATTTACGCGCAAGCTAATGTTTCTGGACAGGGAGGCCCTCTAAAAGACCATTTATAAATCAGAAGACACAATGTTCCCATGTGTGTAATTGATTCACAAACTGTGCCATCTGGAAAGTTGGCTGTAACCGGGATGAATGGAAGAACGAAAAACATACTGAAGAATATAATATATATGAGACCATATACCTGGTTCTGACAACTACATAAAAAAACCTTCAAAAAACATTGCGTATGTAGAATTGCAGAATTAAAGAAATGCTGGATATATAAATTATATACAGTATATATATATATTATGTGAAATGAATTCCAGGCTCCAGCAGTGTATTTCTTTCTGAAAGCAAATTATCTGCGTCCGAAAAGGATGCATTTTACCCAAGGATCTGAATCAACGAAAAAGCACCCGGTGAAGCTATTGGCTGCAGTTTGTTATAGAAAAAGTGCAACTAAGATAGTGTTTGTTGACAAACATGTCATACCCCCTTTAAGAAGAATGAAGTCACCATCATGGAAAGTGGTAAGATATTTGATTCCGGGAGGATTCCAGGGTAGAGACTTTTATGATCTCTCTGGATCGGGATAAGCTAGGATATTTTCAAAATATGACATTTTGGAAGAACTTGTTTAAGAGACATCCTAACACTATTGAGAACTCTCAAAGTCCCTAGAGCTCAGGTTTTTACCCCAATATCAGAGTGAATTGGTAGATTCTCTTAAGCTGCTTTCATCATATCACATTCTAGCTAGTGCTTTTCTTGCTTATAATCTATAGTTAAATTCCCTGTTTGAGCACAGGTGGCATAATTCAGAATATCTTTATCTCCTCACAAACCATGGCTTTAACAAGGACCATTATTAGATCCAATTAGTTGCCACCACTAGTGGGTCACTAGCTATAATATAATTATTGTGATAATCTATCAAAAGGTTAATATTTGAAACTACCAGGGTCAGTTTCTAGGCATGAATATCAGTCTGTATCTGCCGTTGACTTATAATGAACACAAGTCCAGTTGACTGGTGTTTGAATCCATCCAAAGCAGGACACTTATGTTGACCATCCCTAATGTGACATGTTTAGATCTGTATACTAACTCAGGGTTTTCAGGACCCAATTTACAGGGCACTTGGTGTCTTTTTATTAAGGAAGACTAATATTAAGTTTGAAAGTTAGTGAGTTTATTGGAAAAATAGAATCTGAGCGCTCATCAAGTCCGCCCATTATTCCTGGTGTAAATAAAAAGGTTATTTGAGTAGTATGACCATATGTCCCTATTATTGAGCAGAAATCTATCGATTGAGATTCTCTGAATATTGCTTGAATCATTAGAAGTAAATCATATTTAATTATATATATATGTATGTTATTAATATATATTTTTAAAATAATAATATATTTTATATTAATAATTAATTAAATTCTATCTTAGTATGTTTTTTAGTGAATTAAGATATCGCAAAATATATTTCGTTTTATCAAAAGTAAGCATTAAAAATACTCATCCAGACATTTATTTTAATAAACCTAAAAAAGTATATTAGTCCTTGAACCACACATTCATACATATATACTCATACAATTGCATAAAAATATCCCATAGTTTTGCTTAATAAAATATATTGTATATAGAGCCTACCAGATCCTGTTGTGGATTGTTACAAAGTGGTTAGATTGCACACTTGCCTTTTATAATATTGAAGTGTCTAATCACATAAATACCCATCCGTATATTTAATGGCATCAAATAAAGTCATTTATGGAGGGATTTTATAAAAGAGATGGGATTATCATTTCTCTCTTTTTGACGGATTTGCTATACATGTGGGTAATATAATATTCTGAAATTCCAGAGCATACATAAAACAGCGCTGTCATAAACTAATTGCATTCCTAATTTTCAAAAGAATTAATATGTTCTAGTATTCCGTACATTCATATACTTTTGTCATTATTATTTTAACGTAAATGAAATACAGAGTTAACCGTTGAAGGATAGACTTCTTCAAAAAGCGAAGGAATGAGAATTATGCAAATGTTTTATAATGCTACAATGTTTTAATTTATTTGAAGCAAAATATCTATTTTGTTCTATATACTGAAACATAGAATTTGATGGCAGCTAAGAAACATTCTGTCCATCTAGTCTGTCCATTTTTCCTTTAGTCTTCGTTGGTCTTGTCTTTAAGAGCCATATGCCTACCCCATGCATGTTTAAATTCACTCACTGTATTAGCTTGAGGCTGTGTTACGTTGTCCAGTTACCTTTATGTCATCGGAAAAAATTACTTCTAATATATGCTATATTTTGCCTGTGGATTTTTAACTCCCAAGTGCATTATTTTACATTTATCAACATTAAACTGCATCTGCTACATTCTTGATCATTCTCCCAATTTACTGGGATAAAAATATTAGCGGTTCAGCTTATTCTGCCCTGTTAAAAAAACCTTTGTGTTATCTGCAAAAGATGATCTTTTGTAAACTGTTGTCAACAATCTTAACACTTTTATTGTAAAACAATGCCTGGAGAGAGTCCCAGAAATGAGTTATAACTTCTCACTTGGGTTAACAGTAAGTTTCAAACGCAATGTTCACTAAGGGATTGTAAGAAATGAAGGACAATTAGCATAAAAATGCCTGGTAACCTCAGCTTGGTGGATGTGACCAAGGCATTTCAAACACACAACCTGTATAGGTTTCATCTGTATATCATCATACTCCTGTATATCATTATACATATTATTATTATTAATTAATTAATTAATTGCTGAGCTCTCAGCCAAAAAATGTACATCACCCATCCTTTTCAAGATTATGGGTCAGCTTTCCAAAGGACTATTTCACTGGGATTTTAACCCTTGACTGGATTTACCTACCGCTAAATATTTTTCCCCCTAAGAAATGACGTCATTCTTATATAATAGAGCTATTATTTCCCGACAGTCTTCAAGACTGCTGAGCTGTGGTTAGCTGAGTCCAATAATATATATATATATATATATATAATATTGAGAGGAATATTATTATACAGGGTCTTCCGCAGACTTTACTACAACTTTCACTGCCTCAAAAAAGTAAAGCTCATAGAAATGGCAGCTCTATGATATATTTATTATTTAACAAGGCAAAATCTCCAAGTTTCACTTTCAACATTTTGGGCAAGAGGAACATAAAATATAATTGATTTAAATACAAATATCAATTAAGGTAATGCTCTGATGGACATTCTAAAATCATCTACCACCTTCAATGCTAACATGGGGTTTTCACTACTAAGTCAAAACTGGTTAATATATAGATAGTGATATTTGAAGTGATGATTAAAATATGGTAAAAAAAATAAAACCACAGGGCCCTTCAATGCCCAAATCACATCCCTATACAAAAAATGTAGATAATGAATACATAATAACAATATTAATAATAATAATAATATGGTGATAATAATAATATGGTGATAATAATAATATGGTAGTAATAATAATAATAATAATAATAATAATTCCATCATATGTTTCCCAATCTAGTAGGACCTTCATTGCACTATGCAACAAAATGCTGGCGTTCCCTCAGGCAGCATTGCAGTAATAAAGATGAGACAAAACCCTTCATGTTTTATGTATATATAATAATGAGCTCATTAGGGTCGAATTTCACAGTCCCATGTGAGGCTCCCGTTACTGCGCCTGAGTATAACCCACCTAGTTATGCGTAGTTTAACATGGACAAAATCCTAAATTGCACTCTAGCATGTTAAGAAAATTAATCTTGGCAGATTTTATTCTTTCAGGTTCTATGGCAACAACCTATCATTGCTTTGGGTCACATGATGAGCATTCCCTGGAAAATTATACAAGAGAAACAATTTTGCACGATTAAAGAATTATTTCTAGGAAGGGCTTTGGCATTCAACAGTACTAGGAATGATGTCACTGATGTTGCGTTTAGCCACGAAAGTGTTAAATTCAATAAAGTAGGTGGAACAACAACTTATAGATCCATTAAATAAAATGGACCTATGGTAGTCAGGGCCACAGAGTGGCGTCTGGAGCAGATCTGTCGAGCCTTTAGCTTGGCTATCTCATGATGCTTGGGATTGGTACTTGGCTCTTGGCGAGTTGGAACAGGCAGCACAAAATTCGTGGCTGATCTAAAACCTTTAAATAGTCTATTTTCAGGTGCATTGACTATGAGTTTTCACAAAAAAAATGTATATACGGTATAAAATCAAAGCTTTGCAGGGCCCCACATTGAATATAATTATTTTTGTATAAAAGTTTAGTATACATTTTGTACAAAAGTGCTTATATATAACACATATATCCAAAAGGGGTTAACCCAGGTATAACCAGAATAATAATAATAAAAAGAAAACAATAGGATAGAATTCAATTCGATTTAATGTCATTTTCTTTTTTTTATTGTCTTGAAGATACCCTAAGTAGAAAACTACACTTTTTATCAAAGCTTAACCACCCAAAATTGCTTCAGTTTCTTGTGCTGAGAAAGGGTATCAAAATGCTTCAAAAAACACATTTCTGAAAAAAAAAGTCAGACATGACCAGTCTCACTATTTTTTCACTTTTCATTGTGCTCAGGTGACATCACAACACACATGGAGAGCTTGACAAACGTGTTCCCTTTAGAGACAGCTGTGTGCATTGTTGTGTTCCCATGGGCATCCTGCTGACCTCAATGTGCCTTAGTGTCATCTCACACACCTCATTGCAAGAAGAGGGCGATTCGGGAACAGAGAAGCCTTCAGTATTGGGAGTCAGCATGAATCGAGGTGACCTGGAACTTTTTATTACAAAAATGACTGCTGGACAGAGCATAGAAACTCATCTCTTCTACAAAATTTCTAGGATGATAAAACAGTATCACTATTTATTTTTTATCTCTCTTTCCCGTACTCTCTCACCTTCTGTTTTCCAAGAAACGTTTCATGCAAAGTAGGAAAATCACGTATTGTATACAATACCTGCCATAGTGTGGAAGATCTAAACAAGTGAGGCCCAGTTTAAAATAAAACCAAGGGACCTGGCAAGAAGTATATGTGGCTACCCGACACTAGGCCTACTCTGGGGACACTTTCCAGACATTGAGGCATGGTGGCTGCTTTCTGGGAATGGAGGCTTAATGTCCCCATTGCGAGCTTTAGGGCCTGGTGGTCCATTGTGAATGATGGGTGGGACAGTGGGAGTTTCATGGGCAGGGTAATTGGTGGAGCATGGGGTAGGGGTGAAAAGGGACCCTGTCTTTAAGTTTGTACTGGGCCCCAGATATCTGACGTTAGCCCTGAATTAAAACATTATTTTAAAAAAATTTAACAACTTGATAAATGCAAAAAAGTGGGCTTTTTCTCAAAAGAAAACAACTCACATGGGACTGTGAAATTCGACCCTAATGAGCTCATTATTATATATTCATAAAACAACATATGGGAACCCATGTGCAATGCACGATCATGATGCATCCTGGTGCCATGTTTTCTCCAGGTAATCGACGCATCCGGCCATCCACAGACCAGCCACCATCTTCCATTGCTCCATGGTCCAGTTCTTATGCTCATGTGCCCATTGAACTTTCGGCAGTGGACAGGGGTCAGCATGGGCACCCTGACTGGTGTGCGGCTACTCAGACCCATACGCAAAGTTGCTTAGATCCTTGCCTAATATATCCCACCCACTGACAGGCGCCATGATAAGAAGATTATCAGCGTTATTCACCTCACCTGTCAGTGGTCATAATGCTATGGCTGATCGGTGTATACATATATATAATATATTATATATATATATATATATTATATACACACACAAAATATACAAAAAATTAAAAGGAGGAAGAGTCCCAGCTGTGTATAGAACAGCTTATGCTGCATGTCCAATGCCAAGGTTGTTACAAACTGTGAGATGGAGGCTAATGGATTTCCGCATTCTTAATAATACTTGTCATAAAACGGCAGAAGAGTGTAAATTTGATGCATGGGAGTTAGGTTACCACAATTAACCCAAACAATCAAACCTTGAAATGCTGCAAATAATTTATTCTCGCCCTTAAATCTTGTCCTTTGTTAGTGCCCTCCAGATAAAAATGTAACATACAAATCCGTGTCGTGTATAATAATATAAGGGAAAACAGCTTACAAGTGGACCTCAAAGTTCTACTTCATGGCACTCTGATATTCTGTGGGAAAAGGATAATAGGTGTCTGATAACTGAACAGCTTTGATATATATGGGGGGGGGGCACTGGATGCAAAAATATAACAAAATTAGATACATATGACTATGGATTATAAGGATTGGATCAGAAAGCTCCCTGGAATCAGGGTTAGAATTCACTTTATATTGTAAATTATCGTATTTGCTCGATTATAAGACAACCCCCCCAAAATTTGAATATTAATTTAGGAAAAAAAAAAAAGTCTGAATATAAGACTACCCTATAAAGAAAAAAAGTTTACTAGTAAATATATTAATTCACATCTAAACTATTTTTTCATATTTAATAAAAACAATGATGCATTTTTGTTTTTATTTCCTTTTATTTGCCAAAACTGCCCGCCCAGTTATGCCCTATATACCCCCTATATACCACTCTGCCTCCGTGATATTCCTTTTAACCCCCTATATGCCAGTCTGCCCCCTATATACCACTCTGCCTCCTCGACTTCATACCCCCCATATGCCACTCTTACCCTCCCCCCTGACTTACCAGTGCATCCCTAGAGCTCTCCTCATGCTTCAGATTCCTTGGTATCTAGTGAGGGAGCCGGTAGAGGTCTGCGCGATGCGCACAGACAACTTCCACTGCTGTTGCCGGCACTTCCGCCGGGGCTTCTATGAATGAGCACTGGAAAGTCATGTGACGCCGGCGCTCCGCCACAGAAGACCCAGAGGAAGTACCGCCATTGCACAGACCTCCACCGGCTGCCGGAGAGGAGGATCCAGGTCCCCTGCAGCGCTGTGGGGGATCTTTATCTCAGTCTTGTAGTCAGACCTCTATTTGAGGCTCGATTAGAAGACAACCTCTTGTAATCAAGCAAATATGGTATTGTCAGATTATCTGATGATGGTGACCCAAAATCTTTAACAGAGAAGCCTACAGGAGAAATCACTAACCTGAGAGAGAAGGAGAGCTGTACCGTAGATCGCAGAGTGGGACCAAGAAGAGAAGGAGGGTATGAAAGGTGATAGAGGGGGAGGGAAGTAAAGGAGAGGGTGGGATAGAGAAATAATGAGTGTGCATATATATGTATAGGTGTATGGCGTTGAGAGTGTGTGTAAGTGTATGGTGCATGGCGGTGTTTTTTTCCTGCCCCAGCACCCACCTTTTCCATGGCCTGGATCAGGTAGACCATTTATATCTAACAGCAGGTAGAAGTGGGCTTAACACACTCCCTGAAGATAAAGGAATTGCCCCTCAGGGCTATCATTCCTGGAAACATTAAAAAAACAGCATTTTAAAATCGAATCTAATGCAGCCGCAAGATACAGCTTTTGCATACAGCCAAAAGAAGTCACTTGTACATTAATACCTAAGTGTGAAGAATTCTACCAAATAATTTATATTTTATATATGTATATCGGTGCAAGAATTAGGACCGGGGAATTAATTTAGTGTCAAACACCCCTTTTACTCTTTTCTGCTTTGAGAAGATCACAAGGGTTAATACAAATATTTGTAGTACATCTTTACTTATTTCCAAGGCTGGTTTGTAGAAGACATTGACCCTCGTGACCGTAGAAGTCATGCTTACTGGAAATGTACATTTTTTAAATTTCTTTTTCATCTGAAAACAGGTTCATTGAGGATACAAATATTCTCCTGTCTATCAAGTTTATTCTGTCGTACAGTCACAGTACCAATCATTTAACAGACATGGAACTTCCTGATTTAGTGGTCACATGGCTCTCCGAGGCTCTCGAAGCACAAAGGTTGTCTAATTTAAGGCCTCTCTTGTCAAAGACCAAATAATTAGAGTAATTTACAAAGGCCTTATCGTTACTTTAATTTTTTTTCACTAATGGTTCTGAAAACTGTAATTTTAAATTAATGTACAGAGAAGGCTGTGATTACTCGTTATAAAATTGTAACTAATTGGTACTTGGGAAAGTTAACTGCATAATTATATTTGGATGTCATGATGAATACTGCGTATATACAAATCAGTATAAAACATTAAATTGCTGAAAACTGGGTCTTCATTTTAAAAATGTTATTTTTCACGTCAAAACTGGATTCTGCAGCCCTGTAAAACATTGTATCCGTTTATAGTAGATAATAAAAATAAGGGAATAATAATAAAATTAATATTGAAAAGGAATGGTCATTATGTTCAATGACATCATTTTCACACTAATGAATATTGGTATTATTTATTGATTTATAGGGCACCGTCGTATTCTGCAGTGTTATTGTATAGATGGGAAAATATTTTCTTGTGTTTATGAAAAAAAATTGTTTTGTAGATAATTGGGGATATATTTGTCAGGTGTAATTCACTTGAATATATGTGATCATCTCGTACAAATAACATGTTCAGGTGGTCTAGTAGCGAAGCATGATGCCATTATGTGGCACCTTCAATCTCTACAGATATCAACGTGGTATTGAATTTCTTATGGTTTGATGAAAAGTTACAAAACTTTTATAAAAATATTTTCTCTAATTCCTCCCCTTAAGTAAATACCATAATTAAGTATGTTTGCATACCTTGATTTGCACAGAAATAAGGAATATCATTTAAAAAGTTATGGTGGGTAAAGGTGATGGAAACCCTTCCACTTAAAATGAAATGGGTAGTAGAAGTATTGTTAAACACTCATCTACAGACACCAGACAAGGGATTCTGGGTAAGCACAAATAAGTTCAACAATTATCACCTTTTGCCTCTATATCCACTTTACACATGGATCCCTTGAAAGTAATTACCCGCTGTACAAGACAGCCTTTAGCCAAAACTTGGGAAGAGGTGCAATAGCCAGATCACTACTCATTTGAGGCTTAGGGTAGTCAAGAAATACCATTACATAAGTTATGGTGGGTAAAAGGTGATGGAAACCCTTTCACTTAAAATTAAGTGGGTAGTAGAAGTATTATTAAACACTCATCTACAGACACCAGACAAGCCAGAAGGCTTGTTTTTTCCCTCAGAAATCTCATGGTGCTGCTACAACCACAAGGGATTCTGGGTAGGTGCATGCAAATAAGGTCAACAATATTTTGTTAACACTAAGCAAAAAGTTTACTGCAGGTAACCTGATGTATGTAACTAAAGATGGCACCTCAAGAACATATTATCAGTTTCCTCAAGTTTAACTCAAGTTCTCTCCCTTCTTCTCAACCCAAACTTACAAAGGCTACCTGAACATTAATCAGAAACTTAGAGATAACTTAATGGGGAGGGATAATCATGCACACCCAGAAAATAGGGTATTCCACTGGCTGTGTGGCATACATATTTAGTGAGTAAACACCATCACATAGGTTTATTCAGTTTACCGAGCTGTAAAGTGTAGGATTTGGGAAAAGTGACATATTTTTTTAATATAAGAAAATAATTTCTTTTTGCTTGATTAATGTATTCTCACGCTTCACAATTTTACACGCACTGTTTTATTTTTGAAATGTAAACATATTTATTGCATCTTAATCCAAGGCATAAATTGTTAATTACCCCGTGAACAGATGACAGTAACTATTTATGTCCACGCTGTAACAACTTGAAAGTGAAAAATGGATTGAGAGCAATAAAATTGTCACTTCCTAAAATGCTCCGACTTTGATATTCCTTTTAAGTCATTTCTTCAAATACCCTTTGTTTCCTTGTACGCGTGTCCATTTGTCACATATATCATGTGATACAGCTTTTCCTTTTATAATCCGCAATCACATTGTAGCTCATGATTTGTGATCTTGAGGAACACAGGCACAATATAAACTTGGGTCACTTGTAATTAAGTCAGTGGTCAAGAAGGAAAAAATTCTGTTCGAGCCAAAATGAAGTATTTGGATATTTTACTGCTGCATTGCCTTAGTCCAGTCTTGGCTTATAAATATTAATTTAAACACTACCAACAAGGACAGTAAACGGATTTAGGCATAAAACTTCCTGTCAGGAGTGATTTAGTCCCAATAAAAATAGAGTTGAATATAGAAAGCCTGCTTCTCTAAATTTATGATAAATCATGAAATAGTGCATTGGAATAAAATGCTTCCGCTTTGAAACGCGTTCAATGTAACCGGCGCTTGGAGTGATCACCATTGCACTGAATCTGTCAACAGCAGTGGTGCCAGCTCTTGCTGACAGAAGGGAGACAGCGCTCTCTCTGAGTACATTTTGTGGGTACCTATGCCAACTTAGGGTCTGGCCGGCAATGATGACGTAACAGAAGCCAAAGGGTGGATATGCGCAGCTGCATGCTATGTTTGGTCACGTAGTGCATGGTCGGGAATATCCTGATCTGCTACTTCAACAACAGATCAGGTGAGTGTTTGGTGCCATCTGCACCAGTCTCCAAGCTGACAGCCACGGTGTGACTCCGGTACACCTTTACCTTTGACACCATCCAAAAGGACTCAGGAGAGGACTATCTAGACGTGGCTTGGACCTCGTGCAAATGTCAATGCAAAGCTATGGATGCTAATGTCTCATCTCATGTCAATGCAAGGCTATGGAGCCCTGATCATTGATCAAAGAGGGAAGAGGGAGAATCAAATGTTACCAAAAAAAAAAAAATGAAGGAAAACTAAAAAAGTGATATAAACTTATCTTGTACAATCAACCCTGCCATATCCAGGGGTGGGCGCGTTACATGACTCTCCATCACAGAGAGTGCAAGCTGTGCTTAATATAAGGGAATGTCCTTCCTAAAGAGATACTTCAGAGGTATGGAGTGTGTGTATTAGTGTGTGTGTTAAGAGTGAATGTGTACATTAGAGGTACTCAGAGGATGGGCAGACTGGATGGCCCAAATGGTTCTTATGTGCCCTCACTTTCTATGTTACATGGTGTTAGCATGTGTGTGTGATCATATGTTGTTAGATTGTATGTGTTAGTGTATGGCGGTAACATGTGTCGCTGGGTGCTAGTGTGTGTGAGCGTGTGTGTGTTAGTTAAGGGGTATGCCAAAACTATACAACACCACTAACCTTAGGCTCACACCTGGCCATATCACATTCTACAGCATGGACAAGGGTTAATACAACAGAACCAATGGGTTCTTTACTCAGGCTGTTCACACCACCAATTGAAGGACAAATATGGCGAGTAGGCCGCTGGGAGCTCCTTCAGTTATTATTATTTACAGGTCAGCTATTTTTTATATGTTCTTAAAACTAAGAATATATTATGAATAAAACAAATAAAATAACAATATCTGTAAGTTCTGCGAGATAAGAAAGTCTAGTGATAACACGAAGCATGACTCTATACTGCAAACAGAGTCCTGAAAACAAGGAATTTCTGTAGTGCCGGGGGCAGACGCAGGCTTCGGTGTGAGAAGAAATGAGAAATCCATAGAACTTTGTTTAATTTATTGAATTTATGTGCTGCTGACCGGTAAGTATAAAGTTCTATCCCCCGAGGCTCACTACCACTCATGTATTACTTGTCAGTAAATCCGGTGCACTCAGAACATAACAAGTGAGGCAATATTTCTGATCACAGCTCAGTTTTACTGCACCCATGGAAGGCAGTAATCTTTAAATTCCCTCACTGTTAACATCTGTTGAAACATTATTGGTCCCAGTATAGCCAAGCTGCTCCGAAATCCCATTTAACAAAGTAGTTAACAGCAACAGTATAATTTCGGAAGCAGCCATGTTTAAAAAGGCTTTATCATCGACAAATGTTCTTCTTAAAGTCTGCTTTCTTAAAGAGCACCTGTCTAGAAATACAATGCATGAGCTCTTTAAGGAACACAATTTTTGTAGAGTATATGTATAAATCAAGTGATAGATCGCCGTTCTTCTACCAAGCAAATTCTACATTCTGGGAGATTTTTTTTTTCCCTCTGCAATTTTTTCTTCCTTTATATATATATTTTACTTGCGGAGAACACTAACCTACTGGGAAAGTTTAGACAAATAGACACACAGTTGAAAAATAGGACTTTTGTAAGGACAAACAGCTTTCCCCCGTCCGTCAGGGAAAGAGGAAACCCGAAGAGTCCCCAGGTCTTCTAATATCTAATAACTAGAAAAGTCACCAGCTGACAAAATATACGTATTCTTGTAATAAAGGACTGGACCTTTTTTATGTGGAAAAATCCAAATGTCTCTAATTTAAACATTCTATCTATCCATCCATCCATCCATCTATCCATCATCTATCTATCTATCCATCCATTCATGTATCCATCTATCCATCATCTATCCATCTATCTATCTATCTATCTATCCATCCATCCATCCATGTATCCGTCTATCCATCATCTATCCATTATCTATCTATCTATCTATCTATCTCTCGCTCTCTCTCTCTCTCTCCTCCTGCTATCTATCTATCTATCTATCTATCTATCTATCATCTATCTATCTATCTATCTATCATCTCTCTCTCCTGCTATCTATCCATCTATACATCCATCTATCTATCTATCTATCTATCTATCTATCTATCTATCTATCTATCTATCCATCCATCCATCCATCCAAATCTAGCATTGTACAGGCTACTCATAATCCTCCATTTGCTTACATTATAGGGTCCTCCATACACATAGTGGTACAGCGTATGGTTCACAACAGCTGCCGAGAAATGTTTAGCATTTAAAAAACGATCCATTCATTTTCTTCTGCAGAGATCGATTTGTTTTTTACATAAATGCTAAATGTTTTTTTTTCATTATTTATTTTAATTCCATTATTGCTTTTGACAATTTATACCCCAACCCACATCACGTTTGGAAATACCCCTCCCGTTACCCCCGCACTCATCACACACACGGCTAAGAGTGCTGAGAGATTTAGCACCCCCAAAAAATATAACAGGAGGTACCGTTTTCCGGTTTTGACTTTGGACAAATGCTTCTCCGTCCTTTGAAGATAAATCAGTGTTATATGTTACTATCAAGTGGCACAGCTTGGCTTCATTATCAACCAAATGTTAGTGTTACTAGTCGAGTACTACTGCCAGAATTTCTCATCAGGAAAATACGGACGGCCTGTGCTATTATCATTTTTCTCTAGAGTTGGCTGAAACCAAGATCCTTTTTTTTCTAGGTTAATGGTATTGTTTGGTCAGTTTAACAAAAATACTTGCATCCATATTAACTCCGAAACTTACTTCAATCATCCACGTGTTGATTCATGTGGAGCAGGCACCAGCCATACAGCCCACCTGGTCGTATTTGTCTTCAAAGCGTTCTTCTGGAGCTGACAGTTATTGTTAACTCTGTTTCATATATTTGAGATTTATTCGATATTAATATCACATATTTGAGCAAAACATGCACTGAAGAATGGATGCCGTTAGCAATAATTCTTTCGGAGACAGCAGTGCTTTAAGTAAAATGGAAAGAAAACTCAAGAGAGATATTGGGTATATGCGTAGATAGAGAAATATGGACAGATATTCTCATCCTTTTAATATCCTCGATGTGAAATATTCTAAAACGTTCTTGAATAGTATAAAAGATACAATAATTGATATCATTATAAAAATGTTTGTATGATTATAAATGAGTTAAGAATCAATATTGCTTAAGAAAATTCACACTTAACTAGGCGTCTGAGCGAAACTTATAGATGAACAAATACTTTTTGGTGGACATTTACAGAAATCAATACTTTATATCACTAGGAACTAATTCTTCTCATAGTGGATCGCTTATACCAAGCCTCAGGGCCTTATATGCCATATGTACTCAAGCATAAACACCGTATTTTTCTATTTTCATGAATATTAATTTAAAAAACAGTTATGACAGTGGGCTTGCGCTCAATATTTGCAGATAATAGAAATAAGAAAAGTGAAAATTTTATTTATAATTTTTTATAATTTATAATTTTTTTTAAATGTATAATTTTTTTGAGAATTTATATAATTTATAATTTGTTTATTTATAATTTATTTAGAATATTTTATTATTCAAATTTTTAGATCTATTATAAAACTATATCTAAAAATAATTTATAGTATAGTGGGTTTCTATATTTACGGTATGTGTTGAACGGGAAGGAACAGGTAGTTCCCGAGCACTTCTTCGTTGAGTCTACAGACTTATTTACCCTGCAGTATCTGAGCCATTTACTGAAGAGGAATATTTATTGTCTGCCTGTTGAAAGTGAAAGGCTTTTACATTTTAATGAGCGCTAAATAGGTACGAGGAAAGATTGTTCATTAGCTGTAATCTGTGGAATTGCTTGAGTGAACTTCCTTCAGAGGTTCCTTTAAACGACTCACTCAAGTAAAACAGTTTTGCATGGTAATTAAGGGGACCATTTTTTTTCTGTCAACATCTGTGTTCCGATTTACAAAGCCAAAGGTAGGTCTTCTGCAATTTGCTACATTGTAGAATCTACGGGAGTAGAAGACTTTGGATCCTTGATGCATAAGGATTTTTTAAAAATTATTATTTTCTTGCTATTTTTATTATAGAAAAAAAAAATAATTTCTACTCTATGTGAGGAAAGAAGAAAAAAAAAATATTTCCAAGCTACGAGCTATATTGTGCTGGGAAGAATTATTATTCTGACATCTATTCATTAATCATTTCTTTGGCTCTGTAGTGAGGCAGGTATATCATGCTGTTTAGCAGATGTGAGCAGGCTGCTTCTTTGGCAGAATAACTCACCTTAACCTACACTATCCCCACCTAGTCTCAGAATATACTGCACCTCCCTGTTTGAAGGGCACCTTTGGAGACGTTAGAGATACACATGGGTCAAGCCTCAAATGAGAAAAATCATATCTTTTTATGCGATTGCATTATTTTTACCGAATTACATTATTATACTCATGTATTGCACGCTAAGATCACTACTATCATAATTCATACAAGACAGGCCAGAAAGTTACTTTGTACAGTGCTGCTGAATATGGTGTGCTATGTAAGCCAATAAACAATAATACAAGTATACTGTATCTAAGTTTACTTGGCTACTGGAACCTGGTACAGGCCATGAGAGGTTGCAATGGATATAGAGACTAATATAAAGATTGGTGTTCAATGATTTTGGCAAAAACATGAACATTTTTGGGAAAGAAGTGGCAATATACATTTGCTACCAGTGTTGTGTGACATTCTTGTGTAAAACAATGTAAGAACTAGAGGCTACTATTGGTGTTATTGGCCTTTGGGCTAGCAGGCAGTTGCCGGTGTGCCAGATGGCCAGTCCAGGTCTGACCATAAGTACTGTCTCCGACCTTTGCTACGAAGGTCTACCGTGTCCTTGATGTCACTCGAGTCCAACCTTCACTAGAAGACCTGATACGAGATGTTTACACAGAATGCTCATTCCTCATATTAATACTCTCCATACACAAAGCCAGTCCCAGTACCAGATGGCCCGGGCTGAAACTTTCTATAAATATGGACAAAAGCCACACCGATTTAAAAATCACCGCTAAAAATAAAAACGGTGGATGCTTTTAGATAAATATATAAAAATATAGCATTAACTGTTTTATAAAAATGACTGTGTCACCAATTTCAATGAAAATATGTGTTAAAAAATGAATGGATGAAAGATTGTTTCTTTATTCATAAAAAAATATTCTGACATTAAAAAAAAACACACAATAAATATAAAGCATATTACAGATTGGATATAAATATAAAAATAAATTATTGTTGAGATTTTATCTCCTCTGTAAAATTATTATAAAGTAACAATGAAAATGATTACTTTTACTTAGCAATTTTTCATGTGACTCTTATTTTTTTGGAGAGTGCATTGGGGATATTCCCTCGATCATTCGCAAGCGTGCCATAAATATACAGAATTATTAAAAGCTAAAGTTTACTAGCAATATAACATTATTGATGTATTCAGGACAGAGCACTTGGCTTTTAACTAAGGTCATTTAAAAATGGCGTTCAACACCCATCTCATTTGCTTTCTCATGCGTGCCAATTTAGTGTTGCATTCCAAGTGATTAATTAGTTTGTGGTGAAGGTTTATTAGGTAGTCTTTCTGTCAATCAAAACTCATTGAATTTTTACTATAAGATGGCAGCCCTTTTAGGGGGAAAAAAACAGCGGGTATTGTCTGTTCCATTAATATCCTTTTTTTATACAGAACATAGGTGCTGAGTTAAAAGTTTGTGTAAAACCGGCCTGGCTAAAAATAAAACAAAAGGCATAGAATATTCATGAAATAAATGCCCTACATATTATTGCACCCAACGAGGTACGTCCCATAAACGTTGGGATGGGGATATAAAGAAAACAGAAGCAATGAATCAAGGTGAACCTTCTGGAATCTAAGTTGTGGTATATGAAGAGACAATATGTAACCATCAAGAGCCAATAGTTCTGATTTATCGGTGGTTGTGTCATATCTTCAGGCGGCCAGCAGCCTCGTTGTCCCCAATCCGGCCCTTCCATCAATTTCGGTAATCAAACAAAACTTTTTCCCAAAATAATTCCTTAAAATGACCTATTACACTGTCAATCAGTGTGCTTGTTTTGGAAATAACTCCACCTCATGTGTCTTAACTGGTATTATTTTAATTGGTTTTCATTGTTTAATGCGGAAGTCATTTTTGTTTATGGGATATTTAGTAAAATGTCCTTCAAAAAAGAATGTTGCTTTCTACTCCTGCTCCCTCCCTTTCCCTCAACATACAGACGTTGCCTTTAACAATCCACAATCAGCTATGTAACTACAGGGATAAGAGAAGGAATGAACAGGAAGTTATGGTGTCATTCTAATACACGAATATTATTTTAATCTGTAGTTCTGTTACATATTTTTTTTGTATAAAACTGAAAATATCTAGAATTTGGGGAAAATAACAGATCTGCTTTAAATATTGTAAAATCTCAAGTGTTATGTTTAAATTGTTCCACATTTTAATAATTTTCAAGTGCAAGTGTATATCCTCTCACCCCCCCACACCTATCCCCTCACTTGCTCACATCTTTTTTTTTCATTCTTCTTTCCCCTTTTTTGTTTGCTTGTCTGTCTTTTATGTGTTTCGTATTTTACTTCTTTAACTTCTTTTCTGCTTCCCCCACACATGCATGTTCACAAATATTTTCACATATACACACGCACATACACTCACACATACTTACCACATCCTACACTTCCCTCCTGTACTTTACTTGTAGCCGGTACCTCCCTCAACGTGCTGGCCGCCTGCAAATGACACCAGTTCTCGGCATGCCGTGTTAGTGATCATTGACATGGGTCATGGGATCTGGTCCGATCGCTGCTTGATGGGACGGTTAAGAGGTATGGACCCGTAAAAACGGCAGAGACATGGAGCACTTGCGGCCCTGGTCAGAGGCTTAGATGTAATGTAAGAATATTTTACGTTACTGAGAAGCTGGTAGCTAAATGGTCTCCCGGTAGAAGTGGTAGACACTGATACAATCAGGGAATAAACATACAGATATGGCTCCTGAATCTAAGACAAGATAAGAATGAATTAAGGGTTGAGTCCTTACAGCAGAAAAAATGGGCAGAACAGTTCAAATCTGCCTCAAATTCTATGTTTCTAGAGGTCTAATACACTAATAGAAGACAAACCAGGAGTAAGAATACCATATTTACTTATTTTTTTATATAAATTCAGTTTATAATTATGGATTCTTCCACAAAACATTACTATTATCTCATATTTCCAAAAAATTCCTTTAAAATGTAACTGGCTTAAGCGGCATGAAGGTGGCTTAGTGTTCTACGCAGGACGGGGAAGATCTGATTACATTTTCAAGTTCTTATCTAGGTTACAATGACAAAAGGATTTATTACTATTACATATAATTAATACATGTTTTACAATAAAATTATTTAGAGTTCATATCGGAATATTATGTTTGCAGAGAGGATAATTATGAAAATGACTTCTAATATGCTATGAAACCCCGGCGTAATCCATTTTGTAGGTTCTAATTTGTTAATACAGATAAAAGATAGATGTATGATTCTCTTTTATGGTTTGTTATGTTCCAATAGAGTTTAATTAAATTGAGAAACAAATCAGATAGAGTACAGGTGACGTCACTATAGGTGACTGGAGTCTAGTCGGTTAGGCAGGAGAAGAGGCTTTGTATGTCATTGGCAAATAAAACCTATATTGGAGTTAGCCGGTATTGGGCAATATTTACAAAGTTGGCCAGTGGAACAAGACAAATTTGAATTATTTAACATATTCAAAAACGATGTATATACAAAGTAACAGCTTTAACATACCTCTCAACAGTCCCGGGATTCGAGGGATGGTCCCAAGTTTAAAGTATTGTCCTGCTGTCCCAGGCACCCCTCCCTACTGTCCCACTTGTGCTTGCAATGGGGATCATGGGTTAGTTGGGAGCCAGAATAAAGACATATTCCTGGAGAAAGAGAAGTGCAGAAATGCTTCTCTTTCTCTACAAACCTGTCTGCAATATTCCAGCTTCTTTAAGAACTTCTGCAGAAGGGTAGACCCATGGCCCTCTAGGTCCCTTTGTGGAAGCACTCCTGAAAGCCTGGTCAACGAGCTAATACTGGGAAGAAGCAGACGATTAAAAAAGAAAGGGACGTGGAAGTGGTCAGTAGAGAAGGTAGGGAGACTCAGTTTGACAACCACAACTGCCAATTTCCCAGGACATTTATTATTATTATTTATTGTTTTATATAGTGCCATAAAATTCCGTAGTGCTCTATTGAAAATTCTGGGACTGTCCCAGGAAAAACAGGGCAGTTGGCAACTATGCCCTGATGCAGGTGTCCCGATTTCAACACTATATAGTACGTTTCATTCTAATTTAGATACTAAACCTCTTTTACATCTAGTTTTCAAAAACATTTCTGACTCCAACTATCACTTTACACTGTGTGCGACTTACAAATGGGGTGAACCAACCAAATAGAGCCAACAGGAGAACCAACGTCAAAATTTAACTCCCCAAACAATATCACCCTTCTGTAGAACGAGGTCCCAGCATGAACCTTTAGAGATGAAGGACCAACGGATGGAGAAGTTCTAGTTGTAGTCAAGTTCTTGATAACAATCTGTTTTTATTTGGCTTACGCACAAATGCAAACTGTTCTTCTGTAACAGTGCTTTTATTATCACGATGACCACAGTTTCAAGTTTTGAGGACCACTCGTGGTTTCAATGCCCCTAATGTAGTCAACCCTTGTCATCCCAACACACGTTCCCTATCAGAAACCAGAAGATGTCTGGTGGCCCGAAACTCCTTTTGTCAGTAAAACGAATACCTAATAGCTCTTCAAGCATCTACAAAGGATCCAAAAAACATATTTGAGTTACAATCACATAAATAAAGCACGATCAAACCACAGAACTAGATACAGTCTACAGAAACAGACAGGGGACATTAAAATTGGCTTTCAGAACAGCTTAACCAACCGCACAAAGACTGATCTGTTTGTAGAACCATTCAATGTGGGTAACAGGCATTCTCTGCGATTGAACAGAAGTACATTCTTTTCTTGTGTTTCCTTTTTTTTCCTTTTTTTTTTGGACGGCCGTGTTAAATGTGTGCTATTGATGGCAGTCTAACTGAAATATTCTGCCTGAATGTGAACAACAGATTTGTCAGTGTGTGACAAGCTGACAGCCCAGCTCCCAGCTGCTTGTCCGCTATTGTTAAATCAGTGGCTTGTCTAAGTACTCAGCAAAGAGGCAGTCTGCTTCCTCCATTTGTACAGGCAGGTTGCCAGTTAAGAAAATACAAGTACTGGCTTTAGGCTAGTGTGCCATAATGCATTGAATAAACGCAATCCAAACCTTTCAGTGCCCTATGGGCAACACGTCGCAAGACTTGCAACTTCAAAATATCACGCGGTGGTTTATTTTCCTCCGTCGGAAAAACAAAACAAACAAAAAAAAATCTAAAAAAGCGGCGATAAACCGGTGGCGTCTTAATGTCCAATTATAGCTGTCCACTCAAGCTTGCAAGATATATCCTCCAATATATCCCCAGATTAGAACTCTCATGAATGATCTTCCTCGTTTTCAAATTACTGCGTTTTTTGTTTGTTTTTAAAGTGAAAAACCCAGATAGGTTACAATTAAATGTGACAAATATGCTATTGGGTAATTTGCAGAAAATTGAGTTTGATGGTTCAAGCCTAACTTAGCTACTTAGTAAATACCGAACGCCGGATAAGCAGTTATTTAAAGCACAATTTATTTCACGTCTGAATGTTGATTGGATATGCTCATGAATATTATGATTAGCGCATAACACAAAAGTCAGATTTTTTGCATCTAAGAGGGCTTGTTTCTTACGATATGGGGCACACAAGCAGGACACAATATGCATTATGTATTAACTGTACTCACATAAGGTGTCAGATATTGCAATAAAAAAAAGATCAGGAAAAACTAGTTGGTAAAAGACACGTTTGGGATAAAATGAATTATTATTATTTATAGATGTTTTTTTTTAATTGTTAGAATAGGTGGGAGATTTTATCTTTGTTTTAATTTACAATTCAGGTAATTGTATTGTCTTTTAAGGTACATATAATGCATTGGCCATTAAACTACAAATTGTTCATTGATATATATGTAAAATCTGAGATAATTAGTAATTCCACTATGTCGCAATCCATCCAAAAATAAAATGTGACCAATTTATTTTGAGGATAATTGTAATATTATGCAGATTTTAAGGTGGGTATGGTTTTCAGCCAATCAGAAGCTCTGAATGGCTAGAAGTGTTTAATGCCCGATTACCATAAACAAGCTTCAGTTTTTAGCTAGTGGTCCTCGAAGTGCCAACAGCTTATGATGTAATAGTTGTTCTCACAAATGGTTGTTCTCCAGTTAGGCCAGGTAGATGTGATTGGCCAAACAGCCAGTTGAACCACTATCACTATCGGCGCTAATATTGGCGCTATCAGGAAATATTGAAAACATGAACTGTTGGGGTTTTTGATGAGTTATAGCTTCTGCCCTCCATCATTCCTGCCCAACACAAGATCCATGTGCAAGGTGGGACACTGGATTTAAATATCTGGAACTGGTGAGATACCCTGTTGTGGTCCTGCTGTAGCGTTTTCTTAGTTAGAGATGTTCTTGACCCTTGGCTTTCCTGACTATTCTCCTGCCTAGTGATTCTGTTTCTGTATCGCCCTACATGTATAACATACCTAGCTTGTCTGACTACCTGCCCTGTGAACCGACTTCTGGCTTGTATGACTCCCCATATAGTGTACCGAAACTGGCTGTGCCTGACCATCGGTTCTGCGTTAACCCCTGGCATCCTGTGCCCCCATCTTTGACTCCAGCCCCCAGTATACCTATACAGGTATCTGGATCTATCTGTGCTTTGCCTATTACACTTAGTACCGAACTTTCCCTGCCTATACCTGAGCCTCCATTTCCATCTGCCCCTGTTTTCCACTACTATAAAGCTCTACGTAAAGTCTGGCCCTCTATCATAGTGACGTAGGTCTCTCACAGGGGCCCCACAGATAACTGGATTTTAAAGTTGCTCCAAAATATATTCTTCTTGTGCTGGACAGAAGTGAGTAGCAGGGTTTAGAATACAAGCAGCCGCCTTTCTCTGCTGTGTAATAAGTAATGTGACAGGTGGCGTAAGCGCCACATAGGCAATTTTTTTTTTTTGCTAAAATAGGCAACATTTTCAGACAATTTCCAATGAGCTCAGTACTATGTACCCTATTTATGTATGCTAAGGAACTCTCATTTAAAGATAAGTGGAAGAAGAAAAGCCAAAATTGGCTTTGCAGATGTTGAGAAGAAATTCATTGCAGGCAATCATCATTTAATATCTTCGGGTGACTTTTGGAACAAGTACTTTCTGTAAATAATAAATCAAATGAGTTGGCACTAACAACAATCTTTCAGACTTAGAAGGAGGAAAGCAGGGATATTAAAATAATAGAAACATTAACATAGAATGTGGACTTACAGTGAATCTATGATTAGGCGTGCACCGGTCATTTAGGGAGAGGCACTAAATCACTGCTTAAACCAGATATTTACCCATGGCGTTAACACCGTGAGTGCCAGATGGTAACCAGTGCCCTGTTAGTCTCTCTGACATTCTAAGAGAAAACTGTTGCTCCAGGTGCTTAATGGGTTAATTAAGCCGTATCAGGCCCGGACTGGCCACCTGGCACATTGGGCAATGGGGTGCTGGCTGATAATGCCAGGCACTTACCCGATCTGCTCCAGCGGTAGATCAGGTCCTGCAGTATGTGGCCAGTGGGTGGATATGCCGGCTGCACACGCTACATGAGCATAAAAAGTAGTATGTGGCTGCATATATATATATATATATATATATATATATAGTCGTTGGCTGTGCTTGCATCATCAGAAAGCCGCTGGCTTTAAAGTGCCAATGTCATCCATAGCGGTAAGCCATTTTGTACAAACAGGTGAGCTTTCCTACCCAACGTTGGCGGCGTCATGTATGTGGTGGGATGACCTGCAGGCTTAAGTATTCATACGTGGGGACTTCCTCTGTAAGCTCAGTACATGATGGTGCGACATCATTACTCAAACCCCATAAGCCAAGGAATAAGAACCGGAAACATAGATTTTTGTGTTCTCCCCTCTCTGCAGAACATTATGAAATACGTCCTAACTTCACAACATTGGGTAAAGGTGTTATAGAAGCCATGCCGGCTACGCACAGCCATCCATAGTGTAAATGGGCCATTACAGGCTAGATTTCTGGCCATGGTATACCGCCGTGTAGTAACATTGTGTCCACAACTTCTACACGATTTCCTCCATTAAAGCAAACCCTTTTCTAAACATAACCAGTTTCCTGTGTTTAAAGCAAGCTGATATGTCGAGGCCTACGCTACTTTATACACTCAGTATCCGACTTCACTTCTTTTTTTCCTAGACTCTGTGAGCAGTTTCGGGAGTTTTCTTTTTTCGCACTCTAGAGATTTGACACATTCTTTAATTTTTCAGCCTACTGCTTTCAACTGGGCCTGCATTCATCTCTTTCAGTTCCAATATATACCGGCACATTTCTTAGAACATTATTTCAAATGAAATCTTTGCTGTGTGATTCTCGCAATCTAAACAAAGCTGTGATTCATGGGAGACGGATCCCCTGATCCCACGTACTTTCTGAACTGTAGTCCTTTTCTCCGCAATACACGATAGTCAGTAAAACAAAATGTTTATGTCTGTAATAAAGTCATTATTGAAACCTCAGTAAAGAAAATAACATTGACCGCCTGTTTTATTATTATTAGAACTATTGTTACTTTTGGTGTTCATTCTTTAAGTCACAAGTAAAGCATTTTATGCTAATTTCCATTTATTTCCCATGATACATCGGTGAAAAGTTCATTGGAATCTTATAGGAACTTGGCAGTTCCCCTTTTATATTTCACTAGGTGGGACATTACAGATAATGCATTCTTTTTAGAAGTATTTGGAGGGGGCTGACAATTCAGTCATCATATATATATATATATAGATAGCTAGATAGCTAGATAGATAGATAGATAGATAGATAGATAGATAGATAGATATATGACTATAGGTTCAGAGATAGGATGCAGCCTGCGAAAATAGGATAGTGTGTTAAATGCTTTGCAACATATACAAAAGAAAAGAGCGCCACCTACAGAACAAACATACGTCCGTGGCAACATACATTGGAATGAACTGAATCAGCTCTGATTGTAGTATTTCACAATGAGCTTCATGTTTAGGAAGAAACTTGAAAAAATATATATTTTTATTATAGATGTGAAGTCTATCGAGAATTTTCTCAATAATTAATATTAATTAAAGTGAAAGGGGTATGATAGATATAGCATAACATAGTTAGCAAAAAAAATCTTAAATAAATTACAATTTATTTTCCCAATTTATTTACTTTCTAAACTTGGGTTGCTACAAAGCTTTTTGCTACTTTTAGTGTCCCTCTGTCACCTACCACATTGTGTGTGTTGTGACATCCACGCCGATTGCAGGGAGGTGGTGGGACATTTTATGGTCTGCTTATGTACTAGACCCAGCTTACCCAACTGGTCTGGGAAGCTAGGCCCTCACTCTTGGCATGGGGACTGTTAGCAACTATTATTATTTTTTTATTATTATTATTTATTGGTTTATATAGTGCTATCATATTCAACGTCTCCTATAGAAATCTCTACATAACAACCTAATGCTAGAGTCTGGCATATGGCATAAGCTCATGAGTAAGCGCCAGCACAGGCGTGTGCTGTGTCCATTTTTTTCTGTATGTACACTTTAATTTAATATCAAGACCAGCGATTTCTATTCATTTATTTGCTGTGTATGGTGTCATCTTGGAGGCATCTTTAACTGCTAACACCCTGTCGGATTTAACCAGGCTTTGGAACGAAATCTCTTGACGCCCCTACCAAGGTGGTAGCCACATACACAAGTTTACATGTCATAAATACCTGGTAACTTGCTGGGCTTGACATGTAGTTTCCGGCTTGCCGAACACTGCAGGTGGGGTCTTTTGAGACCCCGATACGCATGCATGGACAGCACTATTAATGGGAGCAATTTTCTGCCACTGATCAGCTGCTTCAAGCAGCCATCAGTGGTAAGAATCGATGGACCATAGGGGAGAAGGGCATCTGCTGCTGCAGTGCTGCAGCATCTATTTCAGGCAAGTGCTTTGTTTCATGTATTTTTAAGATACATAATTTTTTACTGGGGCATTTGTTTAAGATGTAGGCATTTTTCTAGCCTACAAAACAGGTGTTCAAGTTGTATGTGCTCTAAAGATGGTAGATAATGTTTTCTACGTATGTTTTTATCATACTGCCATTTGACTCATGGACACACTTTCATGGACACATGAAATACACACTTGCAGGTAAATTGCACAATGACACACTGTACAACATCAGGAAAAAGCTTAACAACGCACATCCACTGAGTTATGCTTCCAGATGAAAACACCACGGGGATGTCTTCCAAAACCCATGAAAACAGACAAAGGATATCTATCCCTCTACGAGGAATAATTTCCTAGCGCTTTTGACTGTGTTACCGTTAACAAAAAGAACCAAAATACGATAGGTTATCTTCTCAACAGGTAATAAAAAGAAGGTTTCTCGCTGATCTCTATATCACATAAACCTGCAATTTTTGGATAATAGCCAAGTATAATTTTGGATTTTGAAATTATCTGTATATTTAAAGTCAGATGCCAGCCAGTGTTAAGAGAAGCCTGCAGTTGGCAGCAGCAACCCTTCATGAAGAACACTTTGGTCACACTATTGGTTTTGTTTTTTATTTGTTTTTTTTTACTTCGATGCTGCATACGGCATGGGAATTTAAAAAAAAATGTCTGCCTAAACTCACTGCATTTGGAAGCCCACCAACAAAGGGATACGAATATTCAGCGATAGAGACCTCCACCAGAGCAGGGTTTGCTCTACACATAGTAAGTGGCTCTCCTACTTAACATTTGACAACATCACCCCTTTTTTTATTTTATTTTTTTCGGATTTGCGTTTTACTGTTTGCACATTGTATGAGAATTTGAGTAAAAGGCATATCTGTAACGGGAAGTGTTTGTATGTTCCTTCCATCCATTTACTTGGTTGAGTTGTTCACTAGGTGCGCCATCATCATTATTTTTCACTTTTAAGTTGGTACAAGAATGAGTGTTTGCGGGCAACAGTGAAACATGGCGGAGCTTCCTAGCAAGATTGGGGCAAATGGAGTTGGTCAGAAGTACATGCAGGTATTTATCCATCATGGAATACCATCTGGGAGGCATCTGATTGGCAACAAATTTATTCTGCAGCATGACAACGACCACAAACATAGAGCCAAAGATTAAGAACTATCTTCAGCATAAAGACCAAGGAGTCCTGCAAGTGAAGGTTTGGCTCCCTACAGAGCCCTGATCTCAACATCACCAAGTCCGTCTGGGATTAGATGAAGAGAGAGAAGCAACTGAGGTTGCTATCTTTTAATCTATATATACATTTATTTAGTGTACCAAATTGCAAAATGTAACATTTGGGTAAATATTTCTAATTTCCTCTGTAGATGCATACTTGCCCTAGTTTCTAAAAGTGCATAATCACCTGTATTTTATGGTAGTTTAGGTAATAAAATGTTTATGCCGTATGAAGAAAATCAGGTAAACATTTTGTGTTACTTGTACTAAATGTTTTACCTACCTCAATCGTTGCCTTTTTTAATACAGAATTCCTTTGAAAATCAAATGGTAACAACCCCTTGAAAATGCTGGTGAATTCATTATTTTATTGGAAGGGCAACATAACTATAATTAAATAAGTTGTGTTTTCTAAGATAAGCTTCTGGGGGGGGGGTTTGTTAACCGATCCAGTGCTCAGTATTCCAGCACGTCACATGGTATTATTTAATTCCATACATCTATAGCGCGTGTAATGTATACAATAAAAATATCTTTTCTTCTGCCAGTAGTCCCGATTGATCTTATGCGTCCCCGCAGAGCATAAATACATTCCAGAGGCGTTTCATTACAAATATACGGTGTGAGCGCCTTCGTTTTCGAGATCTATTTTGACTTGTTACCGTTGACCTCAAGTGATTTTGAGCGGCTCGCTTTATCCTAACGTGGGTCCACCAAGAGTCACAGGGAACGCATAGAAATTAGCTGTTTAATCCGCAGCCTTACACCTCCTGTTTTTTTATGCTTTATGAAGCTGTGTGGGGTTTCTGTTGCCGACCATTTAAAGTGTCACCTGTCACATCTCCCAGAGGCAGCCAACTCTCCGTCTTTATTGTAACCAGTTTCACGCAGTCCGCTCTGAATATAATCATCTCTGCTCTCCCGGTCTCCTGCTATGTACCCAACCTCAAGCAGAAGCACCGAATGCAATCCCCTAACTAAACCGCAAAACATCTGACACGCTGCTCCTTTGATCTTCTCAGACACAGGGAGTCATATTTTTCTGTTAAACATTGACGATTATCCTTGATAGTTCATACACGACTTCACGTTTATCATATTTTAAGAAATAAAAAAAAAAATAACATAAATACTTTAACATTCCACATTAGATGGCATCGGTCGACATATTTCTTTTCGAAAATGTCATCACATAAATAATATTTCCCTGTGATTCCAGTAAATGCTGAAATATAAATGTACAGAAAACATTTTGGTTACTGACCCAGAATTCTTTTTTTCATTTAAATATTAATACATTTAAAACATTTGTATCATTTTAAAAATATAAGTAGTTGAAATGATTACCTAAAATTAGTTTTTTATGCAGGTATAAAAAAAACTACTGTAAAGTAAGAATTCTTCTTTTCAAGAATAGACTTGGTAATAGTTTACTTATCAAATAAAGTGCAAGATAAGTAACAGGAGAAAAATCTTAATCAAATGAATATTCGGTGTAGCCACTCTTTGCCCTCAGTATCAGTTCTTCGAGGTGCACTCGAACACAATTGAACACAGTAACTCGGAAGGTAGGTTGTTTCAAATATCTTGGACAACTAACCACAGTTCTGTGGATTTAGGCGCCTCAGTTGCTTCTTTCTTCGTGTAATCTCTGATAGACTCGATGATGTTTAGATCAGGGCTCTGTGGGGTCACATCATCACTTACAGGACTTACGTTGAAGAT
Source organism: Spea multiplicata (assembly GCA_009364415.1). Taxonomy (NCBI): domain Eukaryota; kingdom Metazoa; phylum Chordata; class Amphibia; order Anura; family Pelobatidae; genus Spea; species Spea multiplicata. The sequence continues at coordinate 2,122,574 of VKOC01000005.1, forward strand.
AGTGCTTAATGACTTTGGTTGTACATTTGGGGCCAATCCTGATGCCCATGAATGATGGAAAGGTATCTGCTGAAGTCCTTGGCATGGAGGAGACCATTCATTCTGGCCAAATCCCCAACTCCATTTGCAGAAATGCAGCTAAAAACTTGCAAGGAACCTCCACCATGTTTCACTGTGGCCTGCAAACACTCATTCTTGCACCGCTCTCCAGCCCATCAGTGAACAAACTGTCTTCTGCTACATCCAAATATTTCAGTCCAGAGAAGCTGCTGTCATTTTCTGCACCCCGGTTCCTGTGTTTTTGTGATCACTGGAGTTGCTTGGCCTTGTATCTACATCGGAGATATGGCTTTTTGGCCACAAGTCTTCTACTAGACAGTAGAGAACTGTACCAAGGTCTCACTATTTCTGCCAGTGCTGAGCTGATGGCACTGCTTGACTTCATCTGATTTTAAATAAGCATGATGTGTCTTTTATCTGCTGCACTAAGTTTCCTTGGCTGACCACTGTATCTACGGTCCTCATCTTTGCCCATTTCTTTGCCCTTCTTAAAAATAGCTTGGACAGAACGCATGGAAACATCTGTCTGCCTTGAAATTTCTGCCTGGGAGAGACCTTGCTGACGCAGTACAACTACCCTCTGTCTTGTTGCTGTGCTCAGTCTTGCTACGGTGTAAGACTTTCGACACTAAACTGTCTTCAGCAACCTAACCTTGTTGTTCCCCACCCAGGGTTATTCTTCCTACACAGCTGCTTCTGTCTACATTTTAAAGTAATGATCATTAGGAACCGTTTGGTAAAAAAACTAAAAAACCAAAATATATTATATAATATATATATATATAATATAATATATAATATATATATATATATAATATATATATTATATGTTGCACCCCATGTTTAATATTAAGTATGACAATGTGGTATTTTTTTTATGTAATAAATATAAAAAAACCCCAGATACATTTCCAGTTCTTTAATCACATGAGGTTAAGGTAATCCTAAAAACATTTTGATTAATTTGTTCAAATCTACATCAGAATTATTCAAAGGAAAAAAAAAAAACGTAGCCCTTTGTGAATTTTCAGTGTTAGGAAAACGCGAAGAAAAATAGTATTTTAGTTGGCGGTAATCGGATTGTGAAGGATTTAATCCCGAATCCCATTTATATCTGTGCTAGCTATTCAAAATTAAAATGAGTCTTCCATCCATGTAGATCATAAATAGGCATTTATCAGGATTATACAAGTTTTCTATCCATCTGAATATGTAACCAAAATGTGTTTTCTTTTCGTCTCTCTCTATGTAATTACCATGCAACAATAACAAAAGTGACATGTTTGAAGAACAGATAAAATGCTGTAAATTGGCCAGTAATGGCGATATTTCCTCATCTTTTGAAAAACCCATTTATTCTCTCTCTCAACAAATCAAGGCATTGTCAGGCTGTACTCATCTCCTGGCCAGAGGGGCTCTTCCAATTTTTCGATGTAAGTGAATACCGGAATGCAGATGAGGTCTTTTAACCAGGGCTTGCAACTCATGCAGCTGATCTAAAGCTTGCTTCAATTTCTAAATCATCCATAATGGGGCCAAGACCTCCAAAGCACTAAAAAGAGCAGGCTGACACGCTGGACAAACTGTTAATTTTTTTTCCTGAAGAAACTGCTATATTGCACATCTGTCAATGCTGTTCAGACAATTACTCAAGGTTTTTTTTTTTTATAAGGAACAAAAATCATGTGGCTGTGTTTCTATGCAGAACTTTAACAGAGGTAAAATAGAGACGCGGACGATATTTAAATAGGAATTTAAAACAGGGAACTGCTTTATCATACAAGGCGGTTCACCCGTTGGTTGGCAGTGATCTACACACTTACTGATCCTTTACATGGTCCTGCTTAAAGGGGCAGTGAAGAACTTTCTGAATACTTAAATATGAATTCTTAGAAATAAATCCCAGAAAACATATAGCGCTTACCTGAGGTAGAAGCTGCAGCTACAGAGCTTAAGCTGCCTCCTTCTCCTCCTCAGATGTCTCACAGTTCTTGACACTGATTGGCTGCTTGAAGCAGCCAATCAGTGGCAGGAAAGTACTTCCTTTGAAATCAACGGGAGCGTCTTCCATGCACGTGTACAGGGTTCACAAAAGACTGACCAGCGGTAAGCGTATGGACAATAACATCTCCTGCATGGAAATTAGCCGGGGAGGAGAAAAAAGCACATGGGGGAGATTCCCTCACTCTCTATCCCAGTATCATCCTTTCTATTTGATTCTATACTGGAAGTACAATTACAAAACAGGCCCTGATCCAGTTAATGGAACCTAATGGTTAAAGATTTTAACCATCAGCCCATCAAGTCTGCTCATTATTCTACCCGCTGTAAAACCTAAAAAAAATGTACTTGGGCTTCTGTTTTCTGGACATTGTTTTAATTCCATGCCGTGATATTAACCTCCAACCTTCTGTCTGAAAGAGCCCTTTCATCCTAATCCCTAAAAACTCTATAATTTGCCCCAATTAGTGTTCCCCTAAAGAAAGTAATCACTTTCTTCAATAAGTATACAATGTGAGAAGTGGTGATTGGGGATATCGCCGCACAGATTCGCTTTGTTTTCACCGGTGGCTTTAAAGTAAAATAGCCAAAAAGTTTAAAGATTACAATATATGTGTTACTGTGGCTTCAAAAGAAGGCGCTACTTGCCCGGAAAAAACATGCATAATTTGCGTGGGTACATCAGGCATAGAAAAGGGGATTCGAGGTTTAACAATCACATGCTAAAAATGGAAAAAGAGCTCAAGCCTTTAGGGTAGGAAAACCAATTGGTCATGAGAGTTTTTATAACTATTATATGTATCTACCCCCCATTCTTTCCTAAAAGACTGTTCCTCCTCTCTGTCCCCTTTCCTTTTTCACTTGGCAGATTTGCATATAAGTCAACGATGGCCACCTCAACGACTGGAGACTATGACCAACGGTCTGCTGAGAACGCATCTAAAAGATTTGAATGAACCCTGTGTAAAATGGGCATTTTTGGGTGTTTTTTTTTTTTTTTAATAAACAGTATCAAGTTGCTACTGCCAGTGGAATTTCAGTGTTTTAAATCTTCTATCAAAATGGTACCTGATCCTTGATGCTCACTTTTGTGTTTCATTAAACGTGTTGCTGTGTGTGGATATCATATTTTGTCTGTCTAATCTGTGCACGCTTTGGGAAGTTACATCCGGTCGGTCTACACCCAGAAGCCAATCGGAATATGGCTATGAAATTAAAATCCATTAGCATTTTTATTTTAGTTATTTTTACTGCCCTTGTGTTTTTGTACAAACCTCACGGGCTCCTGTCAGAAAATGATGGTTTCCATAAAATTACCAATTAGACATTTTCTCTCTTTTAAGCTTAAATTAAAACCATAAATTAATCTGGATGTTACTCGGATTGGCCAGCGGGGAAGAAGGAGCAATTGAGACAGACCCGTCTTTAAACCGTATTCCGGCAACACTCTACTACATGCAACAGTGGCAGAGAGGACTCCTGAATGAGGAGTTTGCACATTCGAAACGTAATTTGCCCTACTTTTTGCATTCTTTTAAATAAAAAGTTTGAAAATGTTGTCTCTTGTACATATTGAGTTCCGGTAGACATCTTTTATTACACACATATATATAAAACACATCAAAGCATCCCATTTCAATATTAAAACAGGCTTTATTTTTTTTAAATCTCCAACAGCAGATCTGGTCAGTTAAAGCATGTTACAGAAGACAGAACAACTTAAAACATGCATTATAATACAGCTATGACAACGGGTGGGTTAATGCGCATTTGTATAGCAAGGATAAGAAAACATGCATTAAATAATTATTTTCATTTATGTATTTATAGTGCGTGTGTGATCCAGGGCAAAAAATTATGTCTTTAACTATACTGAGGCTATTAGAAATTTGAGAACATTACAATTACTCTATTTGCATTTTTGTTTTTTTAAACATCACACATTTCCCCCCCCGTCATTTTTCATTATCTGTTATATAATTTTTTTTCCAGTTTTATTTAGTAAGATATTCCAGTTTATAAAAACATTTACTATGTATACTTTGTCATATTTTCAGCTTACTAAAATTTCTGTTTTTAATCACTCTTTAGTATAAATTCAACCATTTTTCCTTACAATACCTGTTTGTTATACATTGTGGCTACATTTTCCGCCGAGAACTACGCAAAGAACTTCAAACACTTAGTATATAATTACACTGCTGTTGATGCATGTCCGATAGCAAGATTTGGTAATCAATTTCATCTCCACTCCAACAGAGGGGAGCTTTGGACTTTTAAGGAATAAAAAGAATGAAACGCAGACTCGTGCAAATTAAATCACAAAGTAGTCTTAAGTTGACATGAAAGAATTCCTGAATGCTCTGCACGAAACCTTCTAACAAGAACATCAAATGGTAGACTCTCGGTCATTCCTCTTTAGTAGAACATTAATCAGGTGGAGCCACTCGGTCCTTAAAAAAACAACCAGTTATATAAGGCAGTGGAAAACACCACCACAAGTTACTGGGTTAAAAGGGGTTAAAAACCATAATACAAAACTAGAACACTTAACATTTGCAACCGATATAACTTGTGATATAACGTGATGGCAAAGGTGCAGAAGACTTCATCCAGCCTGAAGGTCTATATGATAAAACCAGAATTAAAATAAAAATAAAGATGGCACATTTTCAAAACTCCCCAGAATCAGAATTAATAAAAAATCTGGGAATGACATGATTCCTAAAACTACCGTCATCCATCCGATTGACAAGCACTGATTTGTTCTTACCCAGCTAGGTCAAGGTCAAAACTTTGCTGGTGGGATGAACAGTTGGACTCGTTGTCATTACTTACTATGCATCGTGAAGGGTCCATCCCAGTGAACTTCTCATGGAAGAAGGGCTGAGCTGGCCCAGGCTAATGTTTATTCAACACAGGGAGAGCAGATGGAAGAGTGGAGGTTCCAGCGCCCTGACTTCACTATGCATTATGAAGGTCCAACCATGGTCAGCTTCTGCTGTCGCCCTATACAATGTATAGGTAAATTGGGGAGATTTCTTCAGTTTCTATGCCTGCTGAATTATACATTATACAGGGCCAGCCCAGCCCTTCTTGGTGGAGAAACCTGTCAAGAATTGACCCTTCGTAATGAATAGTGAGGGGGGGGGGGGTTAAAACCATAAACTCTGTGGTCTATTCTCTAAAGGAAGAGATTGTAGATTCTCTAGGAGCTGGCAGGCAGTTGTATTTATAGAGCAAGATGTAAACGGACATACAAGAGCTCAGAAGACCCTTCTATAGACGGAAGCGTATGTAAACTCCACATCTTGTCCTGTGTATCTGCCGACCAAACGTATCACATGCTTCTAAAAACTATCTTCTCTGGGACCAATATAGAAATATTCATTTTTTGAGTAAGACTCGAGAACAGATGTGTTATCTTTACGAAATACTGTATATTGTTGCTTTCCATAGGGGACACTCGTTGTGTATTCTATGCCTAATATAGTATACATCTATAGGTCCCTTTAAAACACCTTTTTACTGGTTGTTTCAGTTTCTAAATTATCTACAAATAGAGAAAAAGCTCATATTTAGCATTTTGCACAATCACTGCTTCAGGAGCTGAAATACTGTTATTTTTTCCCCCCCAAAATGTATAATGCTTGCAAATATCAGAGGATCAATAAGTGTGTAGGAGCGGCGCGTAAATTCATAACATGGCAAGAAAGCGTATGGAAACCCCAAAAAACTAGGAATCACTTTCCTGTGACCACCATCAACCTGCCAGGCAAACGCATAACTTTCTGAGGCAACCGTCTATAAACATTTTATGTCACATTATATATATATATATGTATAATTAGTAGTTCTGCTAGTGCAAAAGTACGCTTACACACAAACCAGTCTGAAGGGACTCTAATTAGGCTTTGTCCTTTTTTTTTTTTTTAAATAGGTAGATCAAGATGAACAGTAGGGCTTAATGTCTAAATCATGTAGGCTTTTTTCTGCTGTCCAAACGTCTTTAGACCATAATATTTTTTAAAAAAAAATCTAAAAGTTTGCTCTTCTAGATTGTCTGACCAGTAGACTTTGCCTTTGGTCACTAAGTCTTTTCCAATTTAGAATTAGGCAATTAAACGGTAACCATATTTTCGAACCAAACGACACAACAAGGATTATTGTTAGTAAGGAAGGCAAACTAAGACTGGCCGTTAAATCCGGCACAGAAAAACATAATTCCAGGGATAGATTGTTTAAAATTATTATTTAAATGGTCTTAAAAGTAGTAACATATCTGAAATCTCAAACTTTCATTGGTCAACTCTGACCCTGTAATGTGAAGGAATGTATCGGTTTCTGCGCGGTGTGGCTTTCACATGGGGCTCTATATAAGTTTACGTTAGCACAGTGGCATCTGTAGACCGTTTTGATGACATGGATATTTCTTGGAGGTGAAGAGCTGGTGTTGATATTTTAAGTTGTTTGGCTTCTGTTGTGTAAGCAGGAAAAAAAACAAACAAACTTTAGAAATAATATTCACTGACAATATAAACTTTCCAAGAGGTTTTTAAATGTTAGTCGGAGGTATTCTCATCAGCTAAAGCCAAGCCCCAGTCCCTTTGGCCTTTGAAGAGCTCGTATAGGCTCAGATATCCCTTTGCCTTCAGGTCCGAGTCCTGTGCCGGGGGTCCAGCCCATGTTCTGAAGCATCCGATTTCCAATATTACTGTCTGGGATTGGCTGGGCATTCTCCCCAATGATCCCTAAAAAGACAAGCCAAAGTTTATTTAATGCAACCACACACACACACACACATCTATATGTATAGATATATATTCTTCCTTTAATTACATTTGTACCATAATGAGTAACGGAGGCTTGCACAGTAAAGCAATCGCTGGGAAGAGAGATTTAAGTTGAGGCGCATAACAAACTGAAACATTCCTGTAAGTTATGGTGGCAACATACTCTAAAGAGCTCAGTATAAAACATGATAAATGTGTTTTCCCCACCGTTTAAGATGGTGTTTATGACAGCATTAAAGGCTAGTTTACATGAAAATGAGAGATCATTCATTTCCGTGCAACAGCTGTCAGGACAGGTAGAGTCTATTTAAACCGTGCACTCGCATTCCGAGCGGTACTCGCGATTTTACAAGGATTGCCACGAATGAATTCAATTCCATCTGTAACCTAAAATCAGATCAGAGGTCTAAAGCAGCCGGAGGGTACACATCTGTTTAATCATTTTTGAAGACAACAGCTTGCAAATATGCTGATTTCAAATGTTGCTTAATGCTTAAGAAAGACGGCCCTCGTAGCTTGTGGCTCTTAATATTAAAACAGACGTATTCTGAAGGATACAGGAAAGCGTTTGTCTAGTTTCAGCATTGAAAATAAATGTACTTATGGGGTGATTATATATTTTTTTTCTAAAAAAAAATAAGCATTACACATAAGTACCGGTAATATGTATGTTTGGTATATTCTATAATATTACATCTCTAACGTCTATAGTTATAAATGAGGTTAGGACTGAGGGACCAAGCCAGATTAAGATTTATGAATCAGGTTTCAGATTTCTCTGAATATAAACCCATAAATTGTAACCTAGACCTCGTTTAAAGGGGGCATCTAGCTGGGGGAATCTCAAACTACACCGCAAAAACCCAACAACATCCCATGGGTTTGCAGATGGCAACTAGGCAGTCTTGGGATGGGGGGACATTTAATGGTCTTTGAAGACCACTGATCTAGGTAATTCCCAGTCTCCATCATTTACTAGTAGAAGTATACTTTCAACAGGGGGGGGGGTCATGGACCATCTAATCCAATATACTCTGAATAAACTGCATTGTATTTCCAGTTTAGAAATTTAAATATGGCCAAAATATTCTTAAAGGCACACTTGTAAAAATACACACATTTTTAAAAGGTGTTGGATAAGACGTCTGCCTCATTATCCTCCCTCAAACTACATCAGTAGAGATGAGAAATACACAAAAAATAGAGAATTCAAATGGAAAAAAATATATAGAAACTATGTCTAAATTGCTTAGTGACTATTGTGCTTATTGTTCCAAACCTTTTAATTACAAAATCCCAACCAAACCCCAATGCATAAGTTGGGTACCAGAATTTTTAAGAGCCAGGGGATTCACCCACGGATATCAATAAAAGACAGCAGACTTCTCTTTCTATGGCTACCTGGCTCCTGGGACTTATCCAGCACTTGGATATCCATAATTTGATGTAACTGTATTTTCCCTATACTGTACATTAAGTACAATGTGAAACATGTACAGCGAGTCCAAGTGCAGCCCTTACCCCGTTACTGGAAATTGTTTTTAAAAAGCCCTCCATTCCCTTGCATCTGATCTTCCAAGGAGTATCGAGGAAGGTAATTTGCTGGCATAATTGGCTCAAGAGATGAAAATCTTGTATCAGTCTCTCTTAGCTGCTAATCTATCCAGCTGACTCCAAGCCTAATTGGCAGCTTGTTAGAAATTTGGCTCCTTTAGAGGTTCTATTGATGTTGGATAAACAGCCAATGGAAGTGCGGTAATACATGCCGTTTGTCTTTTACACATGTGCTTTAATTCCCTTTTTGAGAGAAGAAAATAAATAAAATCCTTTACTTTTGCAGTATTAGTTGGCACCTTTTTCCAGTTGGCTTTTAGTTTTATTGGACCCTATTCAACGAGGCAAATTGAATAACGTTCTTCTCCAGACAAGTAATGCACTGAATGCCCATCTAAGAATGCCAGGGGGTAAATGGAATCTATAGTCCCACCAAAATCATGGGGCTTAATTACCTTTATATGCAAATATGATTTATCCAGCTTTTCATATAAACACGAGGGGGCAAAGAATCCAATTATTTCTAAAACAGACCTCATACTGCCTGTAAACTGATCCCATAAGCCTGCGTAAGATTCATTATTATTATTAAGCTATTTGATTTTATTCTGGCCAATACTTTTTTTTTTAATGTTTGTTAATGTATTATTTGCAGTCAGCTTTCCCATGTAGAGTATGGACTCCATTCCCTTACTACACGAAAACTATAAACTAGTATTCTAAATAATACGATCTGATCAAAATGGATCTCGAGCTTAATTGGGTCTGCTGGATTGGAAAAGGGCCTTCCACAAACTTGGAAGCAGAGCATTGTCCAAAATGTCTTTGTATGCTGAAACATTACGATTTCCCTTCACTGGAAGGGGGCCTAAACCTGATTTAAATAATTAATAGGTATGCCCAAATACTTTTGTCGATAAAGTGGCGCACAAAGCAAGGTTCATAAGCCACGGTTGGATGAGTTTGGTGTGGAAGAACTTGGCCAGCCGCACAGAGCCCTGAGCTCAACCCCAAACACCTTTGGGATGAACAGAAATGGAGACTGTGAGCCGGGCCTTCTCACCCAACATCACTGTCTGACCTTACAGACAAATGCTCTACTGGATGGACGTCTCTATGAGGTTTTCTGCCCACAAGGATAGCACTGGCTCACCAGGACACAGGAAACGGCTTCTAAACTTATGTACATTTACATTTTTTGCTAACCCAATAAAAGCTATCTAACTTGAACCAAATACTCCATTGTTGCTTAGACTTATAGAGCCAAAAGCAATTTTTATTATCAAGGTTAGGTGCAGAAACTAAGCGTCAAAAAGACACGCACTGTCCGTGTCACCCGCAAATGTACTTTCCACAACTCAAAAACGGTGTACAAAATCTTTCTGGAATGTGACTTTGAATCACGTCTGATACAATAAATACAGAAATCAATAGCAAACTATCAATATTTATTTTACTGCTTAATACGAAAATACAGAGGTGAAAAGACAGCGTGCGCTGGGTGTTCTTGTCACAATTAATAAAAGTTTATCCAATAACATACGCAAGTATTCTATAGCTATATTATATATATATGTATATATATATATATATATCTCGTTATAATGCCACATATAGATTTCTAAGGTAGGAATGGGAAGTGTGAATCTGTGGGAAGTATTTAGACACCACATTTCATACATAAATTGTTGCTCCTGGAAGCCACTCCATGCAGCATTTACATGCACTCCTTTTGCCTTTATGATAATGCCCCTTCCTTATATTCTAAATGTTAATTATATAGTAATAATCAGCAAACAAAATTTAGGAGGCAGAAAATTTGAAGTTATTACTTGATCAATAGAAAAGGTTCATATATTTAGTTTAGATGCTTCTGAATTTTTAATATCCATCTTTAACTTAACTGTATAAAACCTTGATTACAAACCACTCACAATGACGTTACAGGATATTAAATGAGGGGGGATCATTGAAGAGGTTTCCAATTACAATGTAAATATAATATAGTATACAGCATTTTATTTGGGGGGAAAATTAACTTTTTCCTCATGGAAAAAAAAACAAACTATTTGCGAAACTTTGATAGAAACAAAAACTATTTTGGAAAATGTCAAATATTGTGCAGTTATAAATTGTATCGCGTTAAAAGTGCCATTTCTTGGAAAACACTGGGGTTTACTGTTTTAATCAGTTTGATATGAAACCTGTAAAGCCACATTTGAATGTCTTAATCCAATCTGGAATGGGGGAACTGTTGGTTCCACTTTCCGGAACCCTGCGTTGACCTTGGAGCACACCTACATTACTGCTTGAGGATAGACGCACTCTAGTATTGTTTTTCAAACTGCCTTTACCTAGAGTTGTGACCAGGAGGGCTCAGCCTAAAGTCATGAAGTCTACTTTGCTGGCTTACTTTCTGGAAAGTCTTCCAGGATCCGCACTCCTTATTACCTCTTGAGTAATGCACTTTAACTAACTCTAGATTGTAATGGCCCTCCTTACCCCTTGTTTCTGCAAGTGGAATTGTTACGTTGTTATTTACTTGTCCTGTTTACCCATTGTGGAACATGATGGCGCTATATAAAACAATGATAAATTAATGATAAATTAATAGTAATAGTAGAAGCCCATGGCCATACATTCTACTTACAAATTTCTTTCCACCATATCTATTCGTTTAGATATAATTCCTACAACAGTGAAAATATATAACTTTAAAAATGTTAAGGTTTCTACAATTAAATGTTTCTCTTTAAAGCCGATTTAATGCAAAAACAAACGCGAGATACAAATATAGCATGGACGTGAAGAAAAATAAGTCTTCTCTCTGATTGGAAGGAGTTGGGTGTCCGAAAGGCCCCTTTCTCGGATGTAGAATGAAGTGGATCAGCCTCTGGGGCAGGAACATGGGTGGGAAACCACTCACTGCGCACAGAGCAGGGAACGGTATAAATTAACATCATCAAATGTGCCGAAATTAAATACCAGACACTAAAAAACTCCGGCTCTAAGTGCTATAAAAGTCACATAAATGTGTTAAAAACTTTACAGCCACTTAGCGCAGTTACTGTCTCTGTTTGCGAGCTGTAAATGCAACGCTTTCCTGTAATCCTAATTATATTCCCTGCCTCAGAAAGACGTTACATTTCACTTACACCTTGACCCTTTCGGGCATTTCATTTATCATGGTTGTTTTGTAAAAATGACTCAGTATCTACATGTCAGTGTAATTAAAATTGGCACTTTACAGTGGAGTTTGTGTGAGGTGCTATATCGTGGAGCTGTCGGAACGGTTCTATAACACCCAGCTGGGCGATTTATGGCGGGATTTAATATCGTACACGCTGTGTGTGTTACAAGGGGTTAACACTCTTCCTTTCATGCCAGGAGAGGAATCCATCTTAGGTCTGCACTGGCAAACTCAAGAATGCTGAATTTAGTTAAGTCCAGCAAGTGGAACAGCAACTTTAACATATCTTCCCCATATAGTACAGCACACCGGGAACTGCTATTAATTTACTCTCCTCGCTGCATTCCCCGGTCAATTATCTTGGGAATTCTAGCACTCATCTAAAGCTTTCATATAAGGCATGAGAGCAGTCCCTTCTATTGTCATTAAAAGCCAAGCGTGCCAACATTTACTAGACTTGCACGTTTTCGTGCCGAATTTTACCGTTTTGTCCAACATCAGATGAAAGAAACTAAAAACGAACGTGTGCAATATGAAAATCCTGGTTCATTTGTGCATAGCTGCATCCGCCATTTTAACTACACTAAGAGGATGGGAATCTCGCCATTTTTATCCAACCACTTCTATGAGTTTATTTCTTGTTTTTCATGGTGAATGGGATTTCCTTCTATTGTCCGAATAGAAGATGGACAAATTTGGTCTAATACAAAGAACTTTTCCCCCTGAAAATGAACACAAACTTTCCACCGGCGCTTGATACTTTTAGTTTTCTTCATGGAGTTCCTCAGAACACTGCTGAGAGTCTAAGTTAAATATCACTATGGATCGGATTTGGATTTTAATATCTTATACATTTAGAAAGTTTCAAGGTGGCTACATCTACCCTAAGAAACCCTAGAACCAAATGCGAACCAGCGCTAAGTAGCTACAAGAGATCCTGGGACTCCCAGCGTAAAAATCCATAATGTCGAGCTTTGTTGGGTCCTCCTTACCAGCTGCTGTAGGCCCTGGAAGCGGAGCAGCCTTCCGTCTTCGTTTGATGTCCCCCATGAACAAAGATCCTAAGTGGACACTCGTTTGCCTGCAAGTAATTAACAAAGAAAACTGTTAAGAAGGGAAAAAAAAATAGCCAGGCAAATTAATGTCCTAAATAATCTGAGCTTAAACCAAAAAAACTTTCCCCACCAAGATAAAGCCGCATAATACGGCCACCAATCATGTTTATATCAAAACATAATTATGTTTGTTGACAAGCGTTCAGCAGATAAACACACCATCATAAATTGTTACTAGAATGAATAATATAAAACCAATGCTTTTTAATTTTCAGACCTGGCAATCTTCCTTCCTCAACGTAAAAATAAAAAATTAAAAACATGCGCTTGGGTCTATGACAGACGAACGGCCAGGATTAATTAACTGAAGGCGATCACAATATTGTTTGCGGGTTATCAATTGGTTACTAATGTTTTATTGTCAGATCCGGGTTTATTACAGGGACGTCGCTATCCATTTATTTAAAAGTAATATGCGAAAAGGGATATTATTCTCGGTGGCAAGCGATATAATATACAATCTTGGCTAATAGCTCGAAGCACCTTGTTGCATCAACCTCATTTTTCTGCTTGCTATTGAAAACGGATTGCTGGATTTTGGTACAACGAGATGTTTTGCGGAGGGGTCGAAAATAAATAGTCGAGCTTATTTTACATTTTCAAAAAGCAGATTGTGTATTTATTAGACCGTCACATGCGTTTAATGCACAGCTTCCTATATTATTTACGCTATAAAACCTCTTTTAATGATCATAAGCTCTTCATGCCCAAGCTTTTTTGGAGGAACAAGACATACGTTCTGAGAAAGACACAGTCATTAGGGTGGATGGTATGTTACAAGCAGATTTTAAGTCTATTGTGACAACCTCAAACCGTCTGTCAATGTGATTTCTTCTTTACAAGAAACAAAACAGGACATTTCCAGTTCCATAAATACATTTTTTTAAAAAGAACTTTGTAGCATAAGTAAATACTGTGTTTTTTGTATGCCAATCGGTTTAAAGGGAACTATGTAAACTTATTGACCCATAGATCTGTAGTGAAAGGTGGCAAAACTAGCCTATCAACTAATTTCCTGCCTGCTGTTATTTCCCATTCTCTTCCCCCGCATTACAAATCATGGCAGAAGCAATCAGGTGCCAGGGATGGGGAGGAACCAACAGAAGAACATTACATTACCGGACTAATCCTACATATCCTTGGAACAAATAGTTGATATGCTTTCATGTTATACACATTATTTGGACCCATTTGGACCCAACTCCCAGTGCCCCTCTTCTCGTTTGATGTCCCTTTTCTAGGTGCTCAGGTTTGCTGGACATGAGTACATCATTGCCCTACAGGCCTAAAAGTAACAGTACTGTATATAAAACAGCAGAAAATGAGTTTATGACTTAAAATTGCATTATACTTCCAAATTTCCTACATAAGAAGCTCTCGACAAGTACAATTGTCGCAGTACAGCCCCCCCTATAGCTGTGCCTCTAACCACTATACGTTTGTTTAGCGTCTTTAACTGCGGGGGTTAGCACCGCACAAGGGCTTTGGTAGCCGTGACAAGGAGCGGGGATAACATCAGACGGCATTAAATGGGTTTGCACGGGCAGTCAAAAGGGAACTGGGCGAGGAGTGGGCATAGCCGCTGCCCTGCCCCAGACAGAGGAGGGCGACTCCGAGACCCAGGGAAGCAACACTTTACCCGGAGACTCCGGGATATACTCAGCGACTTCAAAGGCATGTCTACATCTATATGTTCCCTCTTTATTCTACATTAACCATTCATATCATCCATCTACAAGAGCACATGAAGACTGTACTGGCTTTTTCTCTTTATTTTTGTGCCTGTTTTTGTTACATAAAAATTAATGAAAAATAGGCATGTGAGCAAAAAAAGGTAGAAAAAAAAATATATATACATATATATATATATAGGCAGATAGATCTCACAGACTTCTACAAATAAGTGCTTGCTTTGCTGCTGTAATTATCTTTATAATTGATTATCTGCTCGACTGCATTGAGATATCAGGATTATTGATCAGCGACATTACGGCACACAGGTCGGACCGAAACACCCGGCTCTTTAAGGCACATAACAATAGAGCTCTAAGCTATAGCATTAGGTAAAGACTACTTTGTTATTGTTGTCGCCCCTCGTGTAGAACATAGTAGTTGCTTTTTAATTTAAAATCAATGTATGTCTGAAAGGCAGGCTTGTTCCTTCATAATAAATGAACCGTTTGTCTTTGCAGAGCTCAACGCTTTGATCAAGAGCCAAGGTGAGAAAGTGTTTGCTCCCTCGGCTTCCATGCACAGATAAAAAATATTGTCTGAATTTGATAATTAAACCGAGGCCGTGTGATAAAGCACAGAGGAACGATCGCACGGTCGTAACGAGACCTAAAATGAAAGATGAAATCCACTAAATGGGAAAGGTGTTAGTTCGAGACCAACGGTAATAAGATTTTTTTTTATTTATTTATTTTTTTTAAACATAATTAATTTTGGAATAATAAATATCAAAATCTGAAGCTCTCTGTCCACAAAAATGCTACTATGATAAAAATAATTAATGCCAGACGTGCACCATTCTATTTTAACAGAAGAAATAAGTAAAAACCCTGTACATTTAAACAGAAATAAAACACTTAATTGTTCTGGTTTATTTTGAGTTTTTAATAAAAAGGACACTTATTAAAAAATATAAAGTAAAAACTTCAGGAAGGGTTGTACCTATACGATATAGCTTTACCCTTTCTTGGCACACAGAATTATCTGTTGGATGGTTCAGAATGGTTGGGACACTACGGAACAGGTTTTAAAACAATTTGAAAAATGTTTTATAATTTTATTTTCTAAATAAAAGCTTCTTGTTTTATTTTTTTTTTAAGTTATATTAACAAAACTACCAAAGTCAAATAGTGAAAATCCACCTCCTGAAAATAATTAAAAATAAACACACTTTTCACTGTAATAATTTTGCATTGTGTACAACTTAAAGATCACGAGTTCTTGTTCTTTTCTCCTACGTAAGACGATATCTTAGCTGAACCTGGCAGCGTGTGAAGTATACGGAGAACCGATTATATGGAGGGGGTGCACCTTGTCTTGCAACCTGGCTTTGAACGTGATGGCGACAGGGTCTGGAGTAAAACCACGTCAAACGGAATCATTATTTTCAAGGGAAGATAACAGGAACTTGTCGCCTGATTTTATGTATTCAGAAAGAGAGAATTTTGAGAGGATTAAGCCTACTTAAAACTGCCCTGTGGACAAGAAGTGTTCCTGAGCAGACCCAGACAAGCTCGGGAAACAAACAGATGTGACTATGGTCCCTGGCGTTTGGCAAGAACACTCATTGTCAATAAGAAAAATATGAGCAGAGACAGGGCATCAGCTGCACAACAGCGGAGCAGGCCTGCAAGTGTCAACATATCAGCCACGTCCTGGCAGCGGGAGGTAAAAGGGTTACACAAGCCACCGTCATGTGAACTTATACGGGGAAGCCAAGAACTGGGCCGTTAATTATGGCTTGAAGTATTACTGAATACTCCATTAGCTTGGACTTCTCTAGTGTGGGCTTATAAACAGCAATCAAATGGTTTGCATTAAAATAGAATAGTGTTGTTTGGGGTTTTTTTTTTTGTAAGGTGATGTTTTCTTTCCAAGTCAAACAAGGATTACTGTAAATGTTCTCATTTGTAATATAACTGTAGGTGCAGCAGATCCAAAAGCGGGACAACTTTATAAATAAGGCTCTCCCAGGTGGCATCATCGGTAGTTCAGAAGGCAGCTATAATTATAGGTCTTTTATTCCCGACTTGTTGGCGGATGTGGACATTCCAAGCCTTAAGAACCATAAGGACAACATGGAAGGTCCTAATCTACACATCATGGTCTACACATCATGGTCCGCCTCTGCAGACCGGAGGACCTCTGAAAGCCATTGCCCTGGTCATGTGTAACTCCGCAAGACCCGATGAGACATTCTTGGATGTTAACTACGGGTCAGTTTTGACTTTTGTAGCAAGCACAAATCACGCACATGAGGTGATTTGCAAAATCAGGGAAATTAAATTATATATATGATAGATATTATTTTTGGATAAGTTAAATTATTATTAATTATAGGTCCTAAAAAACAAACATTTCTATTTATAGATCGATAAAAACAGCTAAATCCTCCCTAAATTTTCACCGGCAGTGTGTGTATGTATGTATATAAAATAACTAATTCTAATGCTGTAAATTGCTAGCATTATATGGTTATATTCTTTTCACATGCTCTCTTAACACGAGGAAGAATTACTGCTCCCGTGGGGTACACATGGCACGGGGATCTATGTTTGTTAAACCAATTACATACATTATCTTAGTGTAACGAAAAAAATAAACAAGAGACAGATTCTGGGTAGGTTTCTTAACATTTAACGCGGTATTTAATGCCTGTAGGAAACTTTTCCCCCCAATTCAAAGTTCGCTAAAAGGGTCTGCTTCATATTCTGCTTCCGATCGCCTCCTAAATGTATCCAATAACCTGGTTTATCGTATATTTAAAGGCATCATATTAAAAGGCAGATATTTACAGGCATCCCAATCCGCTTTGAGCTACAGCGTAACGAGTTTGGGGACGTGTGCGTTCATGTACAGGTGTACGTGTCCAGCGGCTATCCTCACTACAAAAGACTCCGTGTTCTTTGTCCTGCCTCTCGAGCCATTTATCATGCTTTTTACAATTCATCCCCTCCAGAGATTTCGGAACTAGAATTGGGAATCAAAACATTCCAAAAACTTGGCATTGCTCGCCTACTGTCCTTAGAAAGGATAATGCATTGTTTTCTTTTCCCCTCTAATTAGTTATTTAAACATATGTTCAGCATTTAACTCTAAATGTTTGCTTTTTCCCTAAGCTCGGAGACAGCTGTCCAAAACCTGAATGCCAGAAAACATTAAAATATCAACATCTGTTGAATTATGTTAATTTAGTAGAATATAATTGAGCGCGAGTTGGAATCGATCAAATACAAAATTTCCAATTTAAACACAGCCAAATCTAAACGGATGTATTGGCGGACCGAAAAAAACTGAAGGTACAAAGCTGCAATTTATTCATTCAATTTAAGAGCAGATTTACCTAATACGCACGGAAGACTCAAATCATTTTCAGGTCCTTTAAAGACAGCAGATATGACGAAATGCAAAGGGTTAAAGAGTTAAAGGTATATCGTCTCTGCTGAATGGAACACATAACTAAACGGCTCAATAGAAAAATGAAGTCCTGCTGAACGCCCAAACTCACAAAATTCTTCGCATAAATAAGTTGCCTCATTCATGCTTTGTAATAAGAAGCTTGTCATGTGACATGGAAGGCGCCACTGATAGGTTGTTGCCGTAGACACTTGAAAAACTGTTTTTGTGTGGTTAAGCCTCTGCTAACCAGATCTGCTGGAGTTTATTTGCTTTACTTTGTTTGAACATTTCTGTAGTGTTTGTGTTTAGCTGTAATTCTCTTCTCTCATTCACTGAACCCACACAATTTTTTTTTCCTTTTCAGGACAAGAAGAGATTTCTTTAGTTACCATTATTTTGGTCAGATCATCTACTGTATGAAAAAAAAAAGGCAGTAACAATTTTTTTTTTTTTAAAAAAGTACTTTTTCTGACTTATTTCAAAAAAACGCCAGGCATGTCATAACTGTGGTTTTCATTTGGCGCATCAATTGTCACGAAAGGGTTAACATACAAGAGAGCTCAACCTATAAAGGGAAGCTCTCACCTTTGTCCCCCCCCGATATACATCTTATTTAGATGTTGGGGCTATTTTTGCTACAATACGAGGCTTGATACCTCCTTTGAAGATGGCATCACGTGCCTCCAAGAGGCTTCCAGGTCGAGAGAGCTTCACAGACAGAGGATCACGGCTGGGTAAGTAATCAAGTGAAACACAGAAACAGACTTTTCCGCAAACAAAAAAATATTACATACATATTCCTTACAAGAACACGACAATAACTGAAGGTCCTGAAAGTATGGTGGGAGCGCCCCTTTAAATTCTTCTGATCCAGCACATACGGGCTTTAACTTTTTACGTAAAGTTATACATTTCACCTTTATTCTTACTGAAAGCGGCTGATGAAGGCTCCGGTCTCTAATAGCGCATCAATTCCACCAGCAGTCTAATGTTCAATTCCCGTATTCCAGCGTATTAACAGCTGCTCAAAAATGTAGTAATTAATGGTTTAATTTATTTTTGGCAAACCAGCAACACTGACAAATAGTTATGTATCCTCTCCAAATTAGGACTCTTTCCCAAACGACAGATGACAAAGGGAGCGAACAGCAACCGGGATCCTTGCAAACCTTTGTCTTTTAAGACAAGAATAATTAACAGTTTGAGACACAAAGTAACATGCTCTGTGCCCTATTATCCCTGTTCAGTCGTACAGAGATGTTTTCATGCCCCGTCAGATTACCCATTTGATATATTTAGATATTCTACGACCCTTTCTGCCAATGGATACCCGCACAGAGTTTCAAGCATTTATTATGCAAAAAGGAACCGGGTCCGGTAAACTTCACAAACTTGAGATTTTGACGAGTGAAAGAAGGTTCAAGATCTCATGTAGGGAATTAGAATCCTTTTTATTATTATTTCTGTAAATTAACATGGTGTGATTATATACCAGAAATCACTTTTTTTAACAATAATTTAATTTTAATTATAGTTATCATTTAGGGTACACCAGGAGTTAAAGGAGGAAAGAAAACTTTTAAAGAGGCAGTTTAGTGTCCCATAAAAAAGAATATTAAAATCATTTTTAAGTAAAGTAAAAGCACTTTTAAGAAGCAACCATGAAGATCCACCGACCAAGTTCTTCTGAAACTCACCGCGCATTTGCAAGGAGAAGACGATCACTAATAAAGAGTACGCTCAGATATCGATCATTAAAGTGCATATGATGGCTGAGAGTCCCTTTAAATTTCCAAAGAAGAATGAGGACCATATAAAAATATGGCATTTCTAACGCCACTTCAGATAATGAGAAAATACACAGTTCAAAAAGTGTACGCATAGGGGCTAATTTAAAATATAATAAATACTATTGTTTTTTTTTTAATGTTTATTACCATGACCGGCTATGTTAACTATTTAAAAATATTTGACATTACATTATTTATTATAAGTGCCAAATCTATAGTGAGAAGGAAAATGTAAATGGTTTTAACGGTCACTATTTGCTTCACACATAAGGTTCTGTGACAACGTTATCCATTATCCTGAAAACACAGAGCTCAGTTATCTCAGGGAATCCTTTTTTATTATTATTTCTGTAAATTCACATGATGTGACTATATGCCAAAAGAAACCCCCGCCACCCCAAAGATTCTACTTTGTATATAACATTTATGGTGTTCACCCCACAATCTAAGCTTCCCAATGCATGATGTCTGCCGGACAAAGGGTTAAATCATCTCTCTCTATCTCGCCAATATATTGCACCAGTTTAATACTTAAGACTTGAGATGGATAAACCAGTTTCTCCAGTTAGGGACTGGGGACTGTTTCGGTGGGTATTCGCTGAGCATGCGCTGAATTCTTGCTGTGTTTTGTGTATTTATGGTTCATTATTAATTTAGCAGCAACCCGGAAATCTGACTGTATATGCCTTATTAAGCTTTTTTCGGATATATATATTTTTGCGCTGTGCATATTTGGAGGTTCTGAGCAAACCTTGAGTTTGAGCAGCCCCTACTGCCCCGTTAATGGAGTCCAGAGAAGACTTTAAATTGCAGGAGGCACTCATTGGGTTAAAATGCAGCGCGGTCCCACTGACTCAGCTCCCTGGTAAGCTGGCTAAACCTGGAGGACTTTGGCGGAGTTGGGGGCTAAGTGATATACAGCCATATAGTGTGACGGAATCCCCGATATCTATGACTGGTGTGTTTGCAAATGGTATTCGTTGGGTATGCGCGGAAATTTTGCTTTGTGCGCTGTTTAGTGGATAGAGCCTAATCATTTAATGTACTAAAATCAATCGATTCATATAGGGTTATCAAAGAAAAAAAAAAGCTTTAATAGATAAAATATTGATAAAGATTAATAATTAAATAATCACGCAAACCTCCCTCTATACAGTGGAAGCAAAGGACCTTTCGGGGAAATATTCATTGAAAAATAATAGCATATTTATGTGTTCCAATTAATAATCGTCCCCTTTTCTCTGAAGTTTGTGTGAATAGTGAAGACGATACAAAAACGCGGTTGCTCTGGAGAGCACATACTTGAAGAAAGTCATCAGAGCCGGGACAGATAAATTTGCACCTTGATGAGCTTGTTGTAAAGTCTTCAAACAAGATGCCAGATGAATGTCAAAACTTCCTCAACATATTTTCTAATAAGATTATGAACAATATGATCGATAAAGCATTCAACATCTCACCTTGAGAGAGGTCACATCCTATTTCGGCTGTAAGGCTGCAGAGAAGCACCGGATGCAGCCGCTGGGAACAAACTCCAAAAAGTGGAGCCTCTTAAAGCTCCAGTGAAAAAATATTTTTTTTTCCCCTTGAGGGAACGCGGCGGACAGCGACAGAGCCCCCAGCGCAATGGCGGTCGTCATTGACAGAAACCTGGTTTTAAATCATTTTGCTCAAATAATCTCCCTTTATCTGCAGACCTGGAGGCGCCATTGTTGTTGGTCATGTGATATTTTTGGGTGACTTTCCCGGCTCAAACACCACACGAGCTGATGCTTTATGGCAATGCTAATGAAGTCTATGGAGTGTCTGACTGAGTGATTAAGGGCGAGACATTCTACTGTTTTACCATGATAAGGGTGTTTGTCTAGATAGAATGGATTAAAGCTACAAACACATACAAGCTGCTGCCTGGAAACATGTTGTGCGAAAACAGCAAAATATTCTCCAAAACTAGTAATAACAATTTTTTTAAAAAGGCCCCATTTAAAATGTTACATACCCAGTCAACAGCTGCAAGTAGACTAAAACATAGTGTTTAGTGAAGTTACCCCTAATAGGTCTCATTGTAAGTTGACAATGTCCTGTATCAGGGCAAACCTTTTCAGCAAAAGAACATTCTAATGCTACTGTCATGCGCACAGCGCTGGAACCTGGACCCAAATACTCATCAAATGCATACGATAACAGAAAACCGATGAAAGGAGGAACAAAATAAACCAAGGGCGACATTACCGATTTCAGGTCCTTCAGTGTCATGCTTTATAACAAGGACGCTGTACTTTACCGAGTGGTGGGTAAGCGGCACAGCTTCCCAGCTGCAGAGTTTAACATACTACAGGAATATAAATATACATGTCTCTGTGTGTGTGGCAAGATCCAAATTACATTATATTATTATACGCATAACCTTACCGACTTGCCGTTTTCACAGAGCAGTTCTTTTTATGGCCTCTGTCTGAGCGGGCGTCTCTTAAAAGCTAAACGGGAAAAACAAAACAATTATAAATGAAAACTTTGAAAATTATAAGCGACACTTATTCAGATCCAGTTATAATATACTCAGATTTAATATAATCAGATATACTATAATAAGAGAAAAAAAATACCCCAAAAAATGTATATTTAACAGGCTGGGATTCGACGGGGTGACAAACGATTACAAAGGATCAGAACGTTCCAGTTTAATGTGAGAACAATAAACAAGTCGGCTGGAGGAAAACCTTCATTGATGTAAATATCCCGCTTTCTCGAAACAAAAGACGCTATTTGTTTATCTGATCTTAATATCAAGAGACAAAGCGGCTAAGGATTCCGTGTCACGCCGCGCTCTGTCATATAGTCAATCTTCCCAAAGTAAGACTGACATTCAAGTTCAAGGGCATCAGTTTGATGTGTCCAGTATTGAACAAGATGGGCGAGATACCGCTAAACGGATACTTTCAATGCCAAATCCACAGTACCTTTGTGGAGACAGAGATAACAGGCGCGCGAAGCACAACATCAGAGTCTCCGCGTTCTGAAATTGTTTGGATAACTCGGAATACGGCAGCGCTGGAAATCTAACCGCCGGGGGGGGGGGGCTGAGTCTCCGCCGGCTTTGGAGTATTTCGTAGGTCCGGTCCGCCATCCTGTTGCACTAGAAATATATATTTTCGGACCAAATCTGTGTCTGAATATAAGCAGGTCTTGTTCTTTGCGGTGCAGACAGGCTGATATACAGCAGAATGGTATAGATTGCGCGTTCTACAACTCTTAAGAAACTGTTGCTTAAGAAGAACTTTCCAAGGGAGGGTCCTTGGGCCCATATATTATATATATGTATGTATATATACCCGTCTCCTCCATGTCTGCCCCCCCCCGTTCTTGAGTTCCAGGTAGAGGTTTTTTGGGGGGTCTATTGGGATTCCTTGAGCCAATTTGTGTCTTGGATTCACATTGGCGGGTGTTACTGGGTGGGCATTGTCTAATTAACTCGGAAATATTGAGAAAACATGTAAATTGTGATGTAATTGGCTGGAACACATTCTTTTCCATGCTGAATAATTCTATGTATTCTTATTTCCAAAGATGCCCTAAATTTAATATAATTGAAAAACACGTAATCAGCTTCATAATATCAGATTCTATACTCTTCTGTATAGAATATATTTTCCCGAAGACGCACCCTATGAACACACAATACTAGTTTGATTAACTGGCAGAAATGGGCAGTTATTAAAAATGGACACTCCTGCCATCATTTGCATTTTAATGTATAGGATAGTCACGTGTTTCCCCCCTTGCAGAGGCATGACGGGAATCCCCCTTCGATCAGTGTCAGGAATTGTCAGACTACGCAGGTGGAGTGCAGCTGCAGAGATGCAGCTTCTATTGCATGGAACATGTAATTCTATATAAATATAGACCTATTGGCTTATTAAATAAATAAAATGTAGCAACGTTAAACGCACCGGCATTACTAAGATGCTGTTAAAGTTTAGCACAAAAAAAACAAAAAAAAAAACCCCAAAGCATTTTCTGTACTTTGACAAAAAGGAGGTAAAACATAACTCTTAATTCTGCATTTGATCTATACATCGGGCAGACTGTGTATGGCCGATTTAAAGGGCTCCCTCATGGCCAGCGAAGAGATATATTGGCACATGGTCGTCAAGGACTGCAAACCGGGTTAAAAAGGATGAAAAACAGTGTCCTGGAGCGGCTTAGCTCTGTGAAGTGCACCCATTTGTGTATCCAGACTCCATTTCCTCACTAAAATGTCATCTTTACAGCCACAACTAATAATGTAATGATTTATGTGAATACAGTGCACTCCACTGGCCATGGATATAACAGTCACTTTTTTAAACAATTACTTTCATTAATTCTATATAAAATATACACCGATGCCCACACAGGGCTGGATAAATCCCAGCGGCTATGCAGGCACGGCTCCTAAAAGGTTAGCGCTACCTCGTAGTGATCTGTTTGGACGCACGCGATCCGCAGTCCTCAACCTGTCTAATACTTAAACACACACAGCTTGACCTGCCGGCATTTGGCTCGTGCCGTTTAGTCAACATGCTACATGCGAAGCCTCGTGTGCTATGCATACGCTTCACTTACAACTTTTCCACTCTACGCTTCATGCGCTTTGGTTGACGGGGGCTTTTAGTTTGGGTAGCAATTTTCACGCCTTCTCGTCTGGATTACATGTGTGTAATCGTCAAGATCTTAAAGCACATTCAAAATACACGTGGTCTGCATTCGCTCTGCCGTGAACGGCCGGCCCATGCCAACTAAGTAATTGCATTCCCTCCTCTATAGCCGCTGCTAAATAAATAAATAGTAGAGAAGTGCATCCATCTTACCGGGCTGTGGTCCTTTCTTGCCCCCGGGTTAAACCAGTGACTGAAAAGGAAACAGAATCGGGGTATTAAACACAATGCAGTCACATGATCCATCAGAACGTGATTATTAGCCTTTAATGGTTTACTAAAGCATAGGTTGCTGGCAGACAGTGCATATTTATTATTCAGCCGACATGCGCGCGGTAATGGTTAGCGTGATGCCAAACACCCGCTACATGTCACATGGTCCATGACCAGCGGTTACTTACATGAGCTTGGTTAAAGGTGCTGTTCCACTTAAACGGACAGCAAAGAATCCATTTAAAGTGGACAAAATGTGCATTTATCAGCCTGCTTCACAAATAAATAATATATTAATAAACAATATTACTTACCTTTAAGAGGAGCTCTGGACCTGTTTTCACACAGGGGGTAGGAAGTCATATTTGGATATTTGGGGGGCATTCTGCAAAATCCCTCCATGCATTCGCAAGGGGAAACCAGATGATAATTTAAAGGGACCACACCGCTACCATATGCATTAAAGTGCACAATAGCGGGAAGGTCCCTTTAAGAGAAAATCTAAAGTTTAATTGGGCTTTCTAGCATATTATGCCAATAAACATACAACAAATTTGTCTTTTAATCACATGAAATCAAGACAGACTACACAGAAGCCTTTTCAGTATCCATGGCAGCAGCAAATCAGTGCATGTTTTTGTGTCCCCCAAGAATAAGGAGGCAACCCCCCCCCCTTTCTTTCTGGGAAGAATTGGGGTTTTTGGTAGCTCTAGGAACGATGCACGCATTTAGAGAGTTAAATACGTGAGAGAGTGGAACAGCACCTTTAAGATGTACGTTTGCAGGATCAAGTCTCTTACGGACGAATGCTGCTAGAATTGAAGCTGAAATGCCTTTTGACCAATATATAGCAGACTTCCTGAAAAATACCAGCACGGGCGGCATTACAAATCCATGAGCCCACGCAAGACTAACAAAAGTTCAGATCTGAACACGGCTTTAAACCAGTAAAAGATTAAAACACTTGTCCTCGCTCGGCCATATATATTGGATTTGCAATCATGTAAAAAGCACGGCCTCCATGACAAACACGTATTGGATTTGTAATAAACGGGAAAACACTCTGCCTCGGGACGCCGGGTTTGTTTTGCTTCACCATGTAAGACAGCAGACTTTGTTTTATGTATTTTTTTTAAGGGTACAAAAAAACAGCATATTAGAGCCCATGATCTATACAGTTTATCGCTTGCGCTTACGTCACCGACACAAGAATTGTTAGCAAAAAAAAAAGGAAATGGTGCCCGACCACGAAGAGGATTTAATGAACTTACCGAGGACAGGCTTATCTAGTACTTTGTAAAAAGTTAGGTATTTCACGTATTAAGATGGCGGCACCCTATGTTTACAATAATAATAGCAGTAGTAAAAATAAAATAGTAAAGATACATTTTTAATTACCAACACTATTACGAATAATAAGTATTCATAAAGTATGGTTATATTTACATTACAGAAATGATTCATAGCAAAATAAAATATATATATATTGTTTGGCTTTAACAATTTTATACACCCACAAACTCTTCCTATATATAACAATATTATATACAACAATTTTGTCGAACTGTCCAGAAAGACGCCTGTGACATGCTCTCGTGTACATTGGGTTATACCACAATCTACCGTCACTCCTGGTTTATTTATTAATAATATTTAACAGCATTTTAGGTGCTGTTCCTCCACAACCTGTTAACTCATCACTTATGGCATAAAGGAGAAGATATCTTTTTATATATTTATTTTTTCTCTTTGTCTGCCCGGTGATTCTCCCAAAGCGATATAGAATCTCCCACGTGAAGCCCACAGGAGTAAAAATACATATTAAAATGATTATTAAAATAGTAAGCTCTTTTGAGCAGGGCCCTCCTCATCTGTTAGTCAATTTGTAATGTTACATAATACTTGTTATGTCCGGTCTACCCATTGTACAGCGCTACGGAATTTGATGGCGCTATATAAAACATATAATAATAATAATAAAAAAAGTAACTCCAAAATACAAAAATTAGACATTTAAAGGACAAACACTATAATGAACGAGAGCGAGCGCATGTCAGCCGACTGGATATATATCATGGATTCTGAATTACAAATCTGATGCCAATTCTATAACAAATAAAACATGTAAGTATTTTGTGTAAATGTATTATTATGTGAGTGTGTGTGTGTTTGTGGGGGGGCTTCTCGAATTTGATTCCACAAAAGCAAATTTTTGTGTTTTCTCCTTAGTTCCCTCCTGTAGTCACCAAAAAGAAAACGGGAAAAAAAAGGCTCTTTGTTAAAGCTGTAAGTTCACGTGAATTGAAGCCGGCCATTAATCTCAGACGGAGGGCCCTAGTCAAATGCTTTGTGAAAGCCCAGGTTTGACATCCACATTATTTCACCAGTCAACCGTATCTTATTCCAACGCTCGGCATAATTAATTGCTGCTGCATTTAACCACTGAACTGGCTATATTTGTAGTGAATGTAAAGTGCTCTGACCTTTTGCATAAAATTTCAAAGTCTCAAAGGACAGATCACGGTATAATGTTAGAAAGACACGCGTACATACAGTATATACGCAGACACTTATTTTAACGCGTATACATAGTTTCTTCTCGAACCCACATCTATTAAACCCGACGCGATACTCATTCTAGGAAGTAAGAAGCCCTGAAAACATGAGCCGCTTCACTGCAGTGTCTTTTGTTGAAGTTGATGCCTTTAATCGGGCCAAGATAGAAAAAGATGTGGCAATACGTAAGCATTTAACACCTTAGAGGTCTCTTCTTCAATTGGGATGCAGGAAGAGACCAGAAACCTTAGCTTGACCATATATTTTTCTACGGTAAACCAATTAAAGGCATCGCCTTCCAGTGATGTGTTCCCACGGACCGATACAGCCGTATCCATCCATACATGACGTCTTCCCACCTAACATGAAGTGAAAACTTTAATAGCAGTCACATCGACCGAAACAAGTACAATCTGTTATTTATATATACGGACAGGGTGTGTGTTTATACATATATACAATATATGTTCAAAGGTTTGGGGTCACTGAGCTGGTTCCATGATTTCAAATGGCTTTTCTATCAAGTAATTATCATTTTAAACAAACTTGGATCAATGATAAAGGGCCATTGGAACCCAGGAGTGATGGGAGTGATAAAGGGCCATTGGAACACGAGTGATGGGAGTGATAAAGGGCCATTGAACACAAGAGTGATGGGAGTGATAAAGGTCCATTGGAACACAAGAGTGATGGGAGTGATAAGGGCCATTGAACCCAGGAGTGATGGGAGTGATAAAGGGCCATTGGAACGCAGGAGTGATGGGAGTGATAAAGGGGCACTGTACATCTATGAAGATATTCCAGCTACAATCGTCATTTACAGCAGTAACCCCGTCTGCGCTGGATTTCTGATACATTTCATGTTATCGGACAAAATTTGCTGAGAAGAAGAGGGAGTTCTGAGGCGTTAAAAGTTTAGGGAACTCTACATCTTAATCTATGAATCCTGGTATACTGCAAAACATGATTAACAAATATATACTTGGGAGCGTGTTATAAATACAATATACAAGATGAAACTTGTGGTGTGTAAATATGACAAAGCATTTCAATCGCCCCTAAAATCTTGATTACCCGTTTGCACGAATTATAGTATATTATAATATTTAATGCATTATATATTATATTTTATTGTTCAATGTGTTTTTTTTTCTTGTAGTTTTGGTGTTATGTTGCAGCACATGGTGATCCCGCTTTAATCTTCTTATTTGGGAAACTTGGGATGACTGATGTGCTAGATTTTAGTTTATTTTATTAAACACTACAAGACATATATATATATATATAATCTTACCCACAACCACTTTGGTACGGATCGGGATACTAGCCAGTGATGTAAGTGCAAAAAATGAGTTTTGGTTTTCCTAAATATAATAATTTAAATAATAAAAAGTTACTGTTCCCGCACAATTGTAGATAAGCAAGTGGTACAAAAGGCTTCTGCTTCATTCTGCTTTCATGGCCAATACAGTGTTATATCGCAGACACGAAATGTATAAAAGCTCTGGCTATGACCACTGAGAAATGAAACATTGAAGAAAACCAAGTTTAGATACATACAGGGAAGATCAACTAAAATATCACTAAGTCTCCAGTGCTTTGAACATCTAACATTAGGTCTAAGAAGGAAGAAGGACAGGAGATCTTATGTGAAGGACACATTGTATCATACCAATATGAGAAGAAAAGTCTGAATACTCACTCATGAGGATGGGACTCCTGAGAAAAGTGGACCAACCTTTCGGCGTTGCTGGAGCCGGGATTGCTAATCTGTAAAAAGGACGCGTCATTAGTTCCAGGAGACGGAAAAAGCGAGAAGAAATTGACCAAACTTGTGAAACGTGGAATTAGGCAACTGATAAATATGTTGCACGAGGTCCAGATATTAAGCTACTCGTCTCTTATATACTTTTCTGATGGGACAAAAACGAATTAAAACAGCTCCTGAGTTTGTTGCCTTTACATGAAACATCGATAATTCACAACTAGGTATCTTAGAAAACGCCAATACATCGTTTGGGAACCAAAAGATCTCTTTACTAAAAGAAGAATACCGTATTTCCCCATGTATAAGACGCACCTTAATGTTGGGGCCCGAAATTTGAAAAAAAAATGTATTACATAGTTGTTGAACTTTATCATAAAATTCATACTCGTCATCCTCATCACTCCCATCCATTAACTGCCCCTAAATTAACCCTAAAGGAACCCCAAAGACCCCATCAACCATTAACTGCCCCTAAATTAACCCTAAAGACCCCATTAACCATAACTGTCCATAAATTAACCCCCGCCTCCCCTAACTTTCAGCAGCCCAAATTTTTTTTTTTTTTACTTACTGTTAGATTACTTGCTTAGCCACGTGGACGCTATAAGGAAAGGGGCGGGGCCGATTGTCAGTGTGTGTGACTGCAGGAAGGGACTGTTACTCAGAAAGGGGCGGGGCCGATTGTCAGTGTGACTGCAGGGAGGGACTGTTACTCAGAAAGGGGCGGGGCTGATTGTCCTTGTGACTGCAGGCAGGAACTGGGAAGTAGTAACTGCAATCTACAACCACTGTATAAGACGCACCTAGTTTTTAGACCCCAAATTTTACATGGGGAAATACGGTAATTAGCTGTAAAACATGGTCGTGGGTGTTGCCTATGAATAGATCAATCTGAAAACCTTACAGAACCACCTGGCATATCCCTCTTTCACCAATAATTCATGGAAACACATTGGGCAAGCTCGAACCTTTAAGTGAAAGAAGGAGCGCCAGTCAGTCCAGTTCAGGCTCTCCAAGTGCTACTGAGAAATATATTTTGCATCTTTGAAGTATTTATTGGGCTTATTTTTACCTTAATGGCATATTGCATGGACTCCAGTGCATTTTACTGCATGCAATTCAATGCAGGCATTCTTTCATTATAACTCCTGTCTCATTCAACCCCTCCCCCAGCTGCCTTTACTTTAAGCAGGAAGTATTCATGTGTACACTTCTCGCACATGCTCAGTAGGACCCACATTGTAGTCAATGGGAGCTCTGCTTCCAATAAAAACAATGGGATTAGAAGAAGCCAATCACATACATCAGAATTCAGCTCTTTGGCTATAATAAATGCAATTGTGTGTATCGGCGCCGACTTCCACAAGCGTGCTACTGAGCACGTGCAGGACGTATACTTCCCGCTTACACTCTCTGGTTTTCTATCGAGGAAGCCAAGGGAGGAGTTAAACGAGACGGAAATGTCATTTTCCGACGCCAATAACTAGAGAGCGTATCAACCAATTGGCGCCAATAAAATTCATCGCAATCCATGCAAAATAGACCTTAACCAGTATTCCAAAGATATTCCAATGAGACAATGCTATCTGTATCAGCAGTACCATGACAATCACATACATGTTGTAGCTAAGTATATAGATCAAAAGGGAAAAATGCAGATGTGCAATTTAATGACTGACTGGTAACATATTCAGGACCTTAAAGATACCCAAGTAACCCCTTGTTTAGTATCGGTGCTATATTGTACATTAATCTCCAAATGAGGTTTCTGTGCCGCTCGGCCAGTGCTCCCGGAATCCAGTAATCCATTTTCTACACCGTGGCTATGAGAGAACCAGACTGCGTCTATGTCATGGTTTGTTAAAGGTCCGTGATCACATTATTTCATGGTGGACCTGACACTTTTATTTGGTTTACAGTGTGTTCTGTGTACAGGCAACCGATTTCCTTCGCCAGAGCTGCTGACAATCTTTTTCACACCATATTAATCTTGTTTACAGACTTATCTTGATAGAAATATCAGAAAACCTAACTTTTTATCTGAGAGAGAAAATAAAGAACATGTTGACAGAAAGCATTTTCAGATGGAGAATTGGCTATTTTACCTGCAACTTTTCTTTAAAATAAATAAAAAGAAAAAATTGTAGGGTGGTGGAAATGCACAAATTTATGACAGCCTAATCCTGGCAATCGTTTTAAAAGGAACTGTCACCTTCACAGCTGTTTTAACATATATACATTAATTTACTGAAACTACCCTTGGCTTGGACTTTTTCAAAATGGTGTAATGGTTTGTATGAGATGACGCTTAAAAGTAAGACTGGTTTACCCCTTGGAAGCTGAGATCTATACAAATTTGGGCATTTTAAGAGTTGTGAGCAGAGCAATACATGACACATGCACTTGCGTGTTCTGGCCACACCATGGGACTTCCAAGGATGGTTTGCTCAGAGTTCCTCCTTTTCTAAGGTCATACGGAGTAGCATCAAGCAAGTCAGCCTTTAAGGAGGCGCGGGGAGCAGTAAGGAAAGGGTAGAAGTTAGGAAGGAACGAGTGCGACCAAGCAGCACTTCCCTGCCCTCGAGACTGGAGACAATGAGTCGAGGGTAAACCCAGAAAGTTGGCAGGTATGGTCCTGATGTGAGACCCTGGAAAGTCGATGAAAATGGGTGAAGCGTAGGTGGGAACCTGCAACACACGCAGTCTATTTATGGGAAATGTGGACCCCGTTTACCACAATCATTAATGCAGATTAATTTATGTAATGCTTGTTCACTTACAAGCAAAAGGGGCCACGGTAATTAAAAAAATATTATGGGTATTATTAGTGTTTTGAATGCTAAAGAAGACAAAATGTTAAAAATAAAAAAAATATTTTTTGAAAGGTTTATAAAGTATTGTAACTATAATGTATAATCCAATAAAAGTTTTCATTTCCTAATTTCTCTCGTTCCCTTTAAAACCAGAAGAGCAGTAAATCTGACCGCATTAGACGTCAAAGTCATTTTTCATTTTGAAATATAACAGTTGATAAGCGGTTTCCTTTTTTAATGCCGTCTGTAGTTTATCCATCCCATATGAGCTCTAACATTTAACATTCTGTCCTGCATCAGTGCCCACCATGACTAAAACTTTGGTGGCAAGCTGCCAATCCAAGACGTGACTTCCCAACGCAAAGTCCAGTTTTCAGGTACAATCAGTCAATCTCGTCTTCAGGCTTCATGTCTCCATGGTACAGGAGCTCTGGAGGATCACTATGTGCCAATGTCTCAAGTTCCAGTAAGTTTGCTGCTACTGTTCTTGTAACTTTAATTATGGCATGATCCACAACCAGGGCTAGCAGAAGCCCCATGTGAGGTCAACCGGAAGGGTTCACTCAAAAAGTACTCTCTTAAGAGATCGCCAAGACAAACAACGCAGGCAATTCCATCTTGATAAAACAATCCATAATGTCTCGTAAATTAGAACGGTCAACGCCAATTCCTCACAAATTACTGTGTGGAACCGAGTGGAACCATTTACTCACATCCAAGTACATGGTGGAAAAGAGCACTTTCCAGAACAAAAAACATGTTTGCGGTCATTTTCGCCACATGACCAATTCCGATGTCGTAGCGCGGATGTGATATTTCAGAAACCACCAGTGGCTACAATGTCTAGTTTCTGCCCGAGTTTGTGGATATGTTCCCGCGGTAGTTACTGTAGCCGCACATACCGGTTGTTAACAACTTTGTGGTCAAACCTGCCCTTTACTGGGCAAAAGAAGTCAAAATGTATTAGATGGTGCAGAGAAAAATAAGACAAGCGACACTATACATGGATCCTATTACCAAACTAAAATTTTGTAACAGAGAACAAGCTGCCAATCCAAGACGTGACTTCCCAACGCAAAGTCCAGTTTTCAGGTACAATCAGTCAATCTCGTCTTCAGGCTTCATGTCTCCATGGTACAGGAGCTCTGGAGGATCACTATGTGCCAATGTCTCAAGTTCCAGTAAGTTTGCTGCTACTGTTCTTGTAACTTTAATTATGGCATGATCCACAACCAGGGCTAGCAGAAGCCCCATGTGAGGTCAACCGGAAGGGTTCACTCAAAAAGTACTCTCTTAAGAGATCGCCAAGACAAACAACGCAGGCAATTCCATCTTGATAAAACAATCCATAATGTCTCGTAAATTAGAACGGTCAACGCCAATTCCTCACAAATTACTGTGTGGAACCGAGTGGAACCATTTACTCACATCCAAGTACATGGTGGAAAAGAGCACTTTCCAGAACAAAAAACATGTTTGCGGTCATTTTCGCCACATGACCAATTCCGATGTCGTAGCGCGGATGTGATATTTCAGAAACCACCAGTGGCTACAATGTCTAGTTTCTGCCCGAGTTTGTGGATATGTTCCCGCGGTAGTTACTGTAGCCGCACATACCGGTTGTTAACAACTTTGTGGTCAAACCTGCCCTTTACTGGGCAAAAGAAGTCAAAATGTATTAGATGGTGCAGAGAAAAATAAGACAAGCGACACTATACATGGATCCTATTACCAAACTAAAATTTTGTAACAGAGCACATTACCTATTGACTGGAATGAGGGTTCTACTGAGCATGTGCAATAGGTGTACAACAGTATGCTCCCTGCTTTTAGTATGGGTAGCTGAGGAGGAGTTAACAGAGTCATCTTTTTTTCCGACTCCAAAAACGAAAGAACGCCTGGACCGTTCTGCATGCAGTAAAACATACTAGAGTTCATTCTCAATATGAAAATAGGGCTGGAGAGCTCCTGACTGTGGCTCCAGAAAGACATTATTATTATTTGGAACACAAAGGGCCACTGAGCTATGGTAGTGTCCTTACTAACAAAACATACCAGGAAAGATTGGTACGCAGGAGTGATGGGAGTGATAAAGGGCCATTGGAGAAAACAGACAGTGATGGGAGTGATAAAGGGCATTGGAACACAGGAGTGATGGGAGTGATAAAGGGCCATTGGAACACGGGAGTGGATGGGAGTGATAAGGGTCCTGGAACCGGGAGTGAGTGGAGTGATAAAGGGCCATTGGAACACAGGAGTGATGGGAGTGATAAAGGGCCTCTGTACACCTATAAAGAGTCTCCATTAAAAATCAGTTGTTTCCAGCTACATCATTTACAAAATTAACCCCGCATGTGCTGGATTTCTGATCAGTTTCATGTTATTTTAACAAAACTTTTTTTTTCAAAACTAAAGAAATTGACCCCAAACTGGTTAACGTTATTGCATGCAAGAGAATTTTAGCCCGGTTTCTTCTAAATAAGCAGAAGATTCTCTGAAACTCTGGGAAAGGAAATGTATCCCTAGATGAAGCGTAGTTTGCTGAACCTCTAAAGCGTTACCAAATCAAGCCAAAAACAACCTTGAAACGGCAAAAGATGGAAACATTCAGAAGTTATGTGCTGCAGAACAATTCCATCCCCAGTGAGATGGCCATTAGCAGCTGGCTCTCCGGAGAGCGGTGAACACACGTCAGTACAAGCGAGAATGAATGGCTTTGCCTGTGCGGTGGGGGTGGTCGTTCCCGTTGGGAAAAGTGCGACTCGGCTGCGGCACACACAAAACTTTCTTCCAGTCGCCTGCGCCATTTCTGGCCTCTGTGTGATCTTGTCATTAGTCATTAAACCTGCGCGAGAGGCACCACGCATTACGGCAGTTGTGTTAACAGGATTAATGATGACCACACACACAACGTATATTGCGGGTCTCCTTACCCAAGCTGGCTGCTGCTTCTTGTTAATTACATATTTGGTGCCATGTCAGAAGAAAATGATATTACATATTAATCAGGGGATACATGTAAGGTGGAAATCGGACAACCTTGGAGCTAATTTGACTCGCTAAGTCTTAACCTGAGCTCTGCCCGTACGTGACTTTTATCAAGATGAAATTATGATGTTAGAATCTTAGAATACAAACATGGTGTAGAAATAATAACTGGCTTACTTGTATCATACAATTCAATTCATATCCCTTTAAGTAAACCTGTACCCGCTTGGATTCATACCCCGAACAGGGATATACTTGTAAGGGGTGCTGCCCCAGGCCTCACTCAGGGCAGCGGCCCCTGCCACCTCTGGACCTGCCTTCCCTAGGTGATTCCCCATCTTTGTACTGTGAGTTTCATTGTAAGCGATACCATTTCTTGGCATTCAGTATCAGAAAGCCATGCTGCAGACGGAGAAACACTGGGGTCTTTACTGTTACAAAAGGAGATCCCCACCTGGTCATTGAGCTGAAGCCCCTAAAAGTGTGATCTGCCCCTAGGAAAGAGAGGCAGAGGCTGCTGCCCAAGACCAGAAGACATCACCACCCGGCGATGTCACAGACACACGCTTATATAAAAATACACACATGAGAATGAAGCCGGTCGCCGAGTCCAGACGAGCTGAAAGCTGTGAGTGGCCTCTGCTGGCTGACCAAACCCATACCGGCCATCGCTGCAAATATTACATTCATATCCTCCTCTATCCCAGCCGATACACGCACAACGTTGTTTTTATTTATGTTCGATACAAACACATCCGGTACCTACGGAAGGCGCTTGCAATGCGCACATAATACAAATCAGTAACAATATAAACACAACAACAAATTGGTAGTCCTAGAACCTAAATTGCCGTTTATAAGCATGATGGGAAATATATAGTTCGCTACAAAAGAGTATCGAATATTCATAGGGTCCTGCGGCAGATGAAAAATTCAGATACGGAGACAGAGGTAAAAACCGCTTTGAAAATACTGCCCCTCCTCAAATCTATCCTCTCCAAACCGAACGGGTTGAAGAGCAACAAGTACTTAACTTAAATCTTTTTGTTTAAAAACGCATAAAAAAACGATTGCATTTTTTTATAATGTCTTAAAATTACATGTTTGCCTAAAATGTGTAAATGCTTTAAAGGGACAGCAATGCCCTTTCATCCCTTTCAGTGTTTTTGCGTTTCAGTTCCTGCAGTTTTACCTTAGGGAGAAGCTTCAGCTCCACAGCAGCAGCAGCAGAGTTCACCACCATGGTCGGCGTCTCAGCCAAAGGCTGGTTGGCTGCATGAAGCAGCCAATCAGAGGCAAGAAAGTGGGGATTCTATACTTAATCGCAGAATAGGAAAGGAGACAGTTCCAGACTAAATGACCCTGAGAATATACCCCTTCACCCTGATGTTGGGGCAAAAACCCTGGGATTATGGGTGAAACCCAGAGTCTCGACGGTATTGTTACGTCCGGTCTGCCCGGATTTCTATTTGATCTTCCTTATGCAATTGAATTCAATATATTTTCAAACAGGCCAAAATACAGTATTATTTGAATAGTTTTCTAAATAAAAGCGATCATTTAAACCAAATACGGTTAAACCTGAAGAATATGACAAACAAAACAATGTATTCGGCTATTCAAATGCAGCGCAGACGTGGCTCCCGCTGTCCATTCTATTATTTATGCGTTATTATCCATTATAAGCTGCCAATAACACCAAAAAGGCGAGTGCCTTTGTGCTGAAATGTTAACAGTATCTTGAGAATCCCTCTATTTCCAGATTCCACCCCATTATCTCGCCTGCTGTCCACAGGGTTATTTGGCTGACATACGAGATAACCCTCCGTTTTTGCAGAAACCACTGGGATCCGACACACTGACCCGCGGAAAGCCCCGATTATTAGCCTGAAATATATAGCGCGTGGCTACGGCATCGGAGATCTGCTCCTTCAACTAAATCCTCGAGTTGGTGTTAAAGCTAATCAGTCGATGATGCACCTTAAATTCCATTTAATTTTAGCATTCACTAGTAAAACATACTTAATCCTGGAAAAAGAACATTTTCTGCAAGAGGGAGAATACCACTGGAGAAACCCCCAAAATAAATTAGTTAAAGGCAGGTCTGAATTAAAAGGAACATTTTTTTTTTATTGAACCTTCCGTGACCTGTTGATAGCGTTTTTGGTAACTGAATGGATATTTTATAAGAGTCACAAAGGCTTTCTGGACCTTAAAATGTCTTCAGAATGCACCCCAATAAAAAAGTATCAAACTCGGACTCCATCTAATTGGCAGAATAATAAAATTTTTACACCCATTTCCTGCTGTTTCTATACATTATAGGGCTATAGAACCCAACAACCAGAGCTCCTGGAAAAGAGGGGCATCGGGGAAACAAGAGAATGACTTGGATCCCGAAGGACACTTGGAAAGTATTTTTTCTTCTCTCAAAGCAAGATCACAAAAATACCAGATACTCTGTTTTCACGTGTTTAATAACCATAATACCCACCGCTCTGAAAAAATACCCCTCGTCTTATAATCAGACATCAAATAAGTCTGAGACTAAGATCCAGATCCCCCGCAGAGCTGCAGGGGACCTGTATCCTCCTGACTCCCCCCCACCACCACTTACCGGTGCTTCCGAGTCCCTGGTGTGTAGCCGGGGCAGAGTGTAGACGTCCGCTGCAGCCGGGAGGTGCGGTTAGCATCGCGCAGACCTTTCCCGGCTGGCAGAGATCAGAGTTCCGTGCACCGGTGCGGGGAATTCTCTCTGACAGTCGGGGGGTGTATGCGCGATGGACACAGACAACCCCCGCTGTGAACCGCACCTCCTTCCGGCAGCAGCGGAAGTTGCCTGCACGAATCGCGTACACATCTACCTGCTGCCCGGACAACACACCGGGAGTCAGAAGCACCAGTATTTTTTTTTTTTTTGGGGGGGGGGGGTTTAAATGGGGGCATAAGGCATTTCTGTAGGCAGAGTGCTCTATTAAATGTCTATTAATCCCTTAATGCCACTCTGGCATTTAGGGGGTTAAAAGGCATTTCTGGAGGCAGAGTGGCATATAGAGGTTAAAAGGCATATCATGGGGCACAGTGGCATATAGGGGGTTTAAGGCATTTCTGGAGGCAGATGTGCACAATTGGGGGGGGCAGGTTGGAAAATAAAAAGTTTACATGAATTAACATTTACTGGTCGTCTTATATCCAGGCTTTTTCTTTTTTCCCCTAAATTAATATTCAAATTTTGGGGGGTTGTCTTATAATCAAGCAAATACGGTATATCCCCCTGACAAGGCTCAGCTTACAGCACGGAGAAGAAATCTTACGTGACATCGTAGTCTGGATGAGACCGTCTTGGGTGTGACTGGTTTATAAAACAAATACTACTTGAGATATAAGTCAGGTCTTCCTTATAGTTAGAGTTCCTCAACCATTCTGTAATTGTAATAAATGGTATATTCAATACTTTTACCATTATAACCGGATTTTAAACGATAATATAGTAATGGCAGGTATACAAGTATATAGAAATGGGGCATTCACAGGATTCTAGAAACCGACAGCTACCAATAATTGGAAGAGCCATTCAGGGGCAAAGCTGTGCAGTCACCATAGCAACACATGCAAAAAACCCGTTACAAAGTAAAACCAATGTTTCAAAGGCTGCCCATTTTAAATAACCCCCTTGTTTTGTTACATTCACATTGGCAATGAATAGGTTACTGTGGGATGTAACAATTATTGTGTGTGCTCCCTCCAAAAAAAACAAAAAAGAGGCCAAAAAATGGTTTTGTGACCCAGAATAGCGAGATAAAGCACCTCCGCACATCCTTCTATCACTCAGAGTTAATCCAAAGCATGAAGCATCTTTACACATTTCCGACATTATTACATTGTGATATTTCAGAGTGAAATGAAACCCTCCGCTCCCCGCTCAGAAAATGTAATAACGAAAGCCACGTTTTGGATCTTACGTTTGCAAAGATTCCAGAAAACATCCCTCGCGTGCTCCCAAATCTGATAACCCACCCTGCAGTGTGCATCAGGACCACTTATCGGGGTCCTCGGGGCGGAGGGAGCATTAGCCCGGCCACTAAAAGCTGTCCATCTTACCGGCTGTCACGACTGCCTTGACAGTTCCAAATCACCGTAATCCATGTGACGAGGCGAGCTTATTTCACACCAGAAATCAAATTCGGATTCCACCTGCCTCAACTTTCCATTAAATTGTCGGTGGATACAACAGAATGATAAAATACCCGGCAAACACGTTGTCAGGCCCAGCATAAGCACTTTATTGTTGAGATACACACCTGACACAGAAACATATATCTCGACGGGAATAATCGAGGAATGGCCTTCAGCGAACACTTTCTACGGCATAAAGTCGTATAATTCCTTCCGAGGAACGCAGGTGCAAATAGGTTTTAGCAACTTTTACTTAATAGAAAAGTAAAAACACATTTATATATCTCTAAAATATATACATTATCAGACACACACACATATATATATACACACATATATATATATATATATACACACATACACACAACCTGATATGCCCATCTTTAAAGTGTATCTGGAGAGTATGGACAGGAGGGTCATCGGGGAGGACCACCAGAGTGAGAACAATGTCTGCAATCCATCGTCACACTGGTGTGTGTCTGTGAGGCTGTCACCTCAGATGGTTACAGGCAGTGGAGACATGGCAGAGGGTGGTAGACAGGTGGAACAGTCTCCTGGCAGAAGTGGTTGACACTAATACAGTAAGGGCATAGGCATGGGATAAACAAAGCTTAAGACAAGAAGGTATACCAGATGGTCTGAGTGGAGAGTTTCTGCTGTTTGATTGTGTGGATATATATCCATACACATACATACATTCACGGCAATCTCTATTTTTCAGGCATATCACACACAATCTTTACATTAGGCTGTGTTTCCTATTATTTTCTGAAGAGCCGTGAGAACGTAAGAAGCCGCTAAGGCAACATTTAAGAGGATTCATAATTATTTGTCCACGTAAAGGAAAAAAAAATGGAATATGTTACGTTATCGGCCAGGAGAGCTGCAGATCCGCTCCACTCCCTCATCTACAAGGGTATCGTGCCCAACGCATGCCTCCAGCATCAGAGCTAAAGCCTGACAACTGTGAGGTAACTTAAACAAATGAGAAGTATTAATAATAAAATAAATGACTTACGACAGGGTTGATTGGTTAGTCTTTAAAAAGCAGTAATTTCTCCAGAACACAGACCGTAACGAGAAGAGGCAAGATAGTGTTTTACCCCATTATGTTTTAGACAAGTTTTTAGACCACATATGTGATGTTGACAGCGTATGAATCGTTAAAAAGATAATAAATTTAGCAAAGAGCTGCCTGCCACTCATCCGTCATATCCAAGTATGGCAAAAAGTCTCGCCAAAAGACGGAAATAAGTAATAAAAATGTTTAGTAAAAAAACAAATCTATCTATTTTTCCCCCCAGAGTCTGACTCCAGACTTCTGTAATATTCATGTTTGTAATACAACGACAAGATCTTTTTGAATTGTTTTTAGGATGGAATAATAGAAGTCCCCCGGATTCTGCTAAGAAACATCTTTGATCCATAACCCAAACCAAGAATAAGGATGCAGAGATCCATTTCTGTTTAAACGGGATATACCGTATATTCCGGCGTATAAGACGACTGGGCGTATAAGACGACCCCCAACTTTTACAGTCCAAATATAGACTACCCCTCTACCCAGCGTACAACAACCAGCCAATCACGGCAAGCAATGTACCTTACCGGTGATTTGCTGGTTGATTTGCTGACAAATACATACATGCACTGCCCTTACACACACACACATATAATATATATATGTGTAGATATATATATATCTACACATATGCCTGTCCATACACATTTCCCTCACCACACACCCCTGCCTTTACACACACATGTATATAAATTATATAATATATATATATATACACACACAAAACACACCCAGTGTGCACTCTCCACCCCTTTCTCACCATCTCTTACTTATCTTTCTTGTCTTTCTTTTCCATCCACTTGCAGACCTCCGGCTTCCCTGCTCTCTAATCACTACGCGCCGACCCTATTGATGCGAGCGCCGGGACATGACGGCATCCCTGCACTCGGCATCAATGGCCGGCGCGTAGAGATTAGAGAGCAAGGAAGCTGAGGTCTGAAGTGCCAGACCTCAGGCTTCCCTGCTCCCTCGTCACTACGCGCTGGCAATTGATGCCGGGCGCCGGGACATGACGGCATCCCTGAGCTCGGCATCAATAGCCGGCGCGTAGTGATTAGAGAGATTGGTGGCTTCGTGGGAACCTCCGGCTTGGTAAGTACCCGGCGTATAAGACGACCCCCCACTTTTAAGAAGATTTTTGGGGGTTAAAAAGTCGTCTTTCACGCCGGAATATACGGTATATATATAATGTATGTGTGTAACATATCACTCATCCCCCCCCCCAACTAGTGTTCTTCTTGTCCTACAAAATGTTCTAGCCCACGCTCAATGCATAAATCCAATCCCTAAACTTCCAATCAGGGTTACCTAATCCCCTCAGTAGCAGACCAATATGATAAATGGACTTATTTTCCCAAATCAAACACTTGAATTTAAATTCAGATGAGTTAATGCAAAGGTCAACATTGTAATCAGTTCTTCTGATCTTTATAGAATTTCTGGAGTAATACATAATACATCTAAAACAAGGTAATCTACAGATCTGTATGTGTGACTGGCAATAAAAAAGCCTAACCATTGAAGCCTTTATGTACTTAGAGGCATTTTAACAGCAAGTGCCATCATAGGAGTATCAATGCATTGGGTGTGATGGGAACCAGGAGGTCTACCAGGACTTCCAAGACAGGTAGCCGCTCCGGGATCTCGGAGTAAAGGAGCTCCACTAGGGAAAAATGGCTGCCCCAAGAATCATTCCACCAGTCTCAACATGACACGCAATAATCAAGGTGCAAGAGGACACGCTAGGACTAGGGACTAGACTCGGTTTATATGGTCACTTTACCATTGGAGGGGAAATTGACACCAGACTAATCTTATCACACTTTCAACAATGGAGAATACACAACAGAGGTAAAGGGATTAGGGAGGTAACTCGTAAACATAGACCAGACGGTGAATCATTCTAAATATACAGAAAAATAGAAACAAGAGGTCAAATATCAAAATACCCTCATCAGTCTAGTTGCAGCTTGCTGTCCACGGGTTAATGGGGAGAAGGTTTAATTGCACCTCCCCCAACACATTAATAAGGTTTTGGTAGCCGTATAAACTGCTTTGTGTGCCCACTATGTAGGAGGCGAGAGTCGGTTCTCACCCTATTGAGTGTGCCTTGACGTGGCGGGTGAGCTTAATTATGCTTTGGCCAATTCATATAACCAAAACCTCTCATTTATGTTTATATATTTGATTCCAACTTTATTAGGGTGAGAAGTTTTAGTTTTTTTATAGCAGGAGCCCAAAAGTTCCCAGGTACGCAAATATGGCGTCTCTTTTTGGTCATTCCCACTGTACCCAAACAGATAAAATCTTTCCTCACTCGTCATTTTTTTGGCGAGGATATGTCATGCGACTCGAAAGCAGACACTGATGTTGTAGACACTGAAAAAAAATCTTCTTAAATGTAGTTTTGTATATTATATTAACTTACATGGGAAAGAATATGACCGATCAGCTAAGATTTATTGCCATAACATTCTAGAGCTCAATAACTCCTTTGTTAAGTGGAACGGCATCTTTAAACTAGGAAAACAGCCGGTCACTGATGTATATATTATATATATATATACATATATATACACACACACACAAAAAGTATAAAAAAAAAAATCACTATATATATATAATATATATATATATATATATATGAAAAAGAATCAAAGGTTTTAGTGCTTCTTTAAAAAAATATAAATATATCTATCTATATAAATATATAAAAAAATAAAATATATAACATGTATCTTTGTGTCACCTGCTTCAGGGAGGAAAATATATTTGTGTCCGAGGATTTCTGCCGGACAATGATGAAAAGTCCATATGTTACAGTGCCACCATAAATTATGTCGGAACGTATGGTCAGGCCACAGAGGGGCTCCAGAAATAGGTCTGAAACAGCTCTCCGTCTGAAAACAAATTGGCCGAATTCCGATATGAGAAAAGCGTGCTCTTGACATATATTTTCAGAAGGCTACCGCTGTTTGAAGTTAGGTCTACAGAGATGAAATACAATATGCTCAGGCTTTTAATTTGAAAGTCGTCGTTCCATCAAGACACTAAAACTCTCCAGAATCTGCATGCGTCTCTTGCCTTTAGGCGAAGAGGTTCAGTCGGAAATGAAAGAGAAAAATGAATGAGCGACGGAGTGTCGGAAGGTTGAAGATCTAGATAGATGCCCGGTGTTTTGAGGAGATGTAAAATACCTTGAGAATTTCTCTTTAATCATATCCGATTAAGACATGCCTAAAAGGTATTTTGCATGGGAATAACGACAGATAAACAGGTTGCGTGAAATATATCCAACGCACGGGAGATCGATTGAAATATACAACAAAACAAAAGGCTGTTAGTAAAAAGAGTAACTCTCTTGGCCGAGATAAACACTGACTGAGTAGAGGACCATCCAGAAATTAAGTTTTTCTGAATCATTCTGATTTTTGGGGGGAGCTTTCACATTACATTTCACGGAAATCTCTTTTATGTCCCGTAACTCCCCAGTTAATCGGCCAAGTTGGAAGCCACACAAATGATATTATATAATATATATATATATATATATATATATTATATATTTTTTTTTATTATTTTTCAAAGACAAATAGGACTTATCTGAAATAATTTTCATTACATAACACAATTTAGAACTAACATATAAGACACTAGGCGAAGATATTTATAACGTCCACTTATGCACTCTGGTCATCGTGACCACATTTTTGAGGATGTAATAATAAATCCTGAGCTGAGAGATTTACAGTTAAGTGGATAACCCCCCCCCCCAATATATACCACATACAGGTAGGGCCAGCCTTGCGATGCCGGGGCGCTTTAAAGGCCAGAGGACCCCAATACACCTATACCCATGCGGTCAGGCTTTAGAGGAAGACAGGACTCTGTTTCTACGCAGCTGCAGTATTTCAATAAACTTCTAAACACAGTTTTTAAAGGAACAGGAAAAATAAAAGAGAAAACCAAAAAGACAAGGATGTTTTCTTTTACGTCTCTCTTTATGATGCAGAATTTATCTGGGGATGCAGCTACAGCATTAGCGAGATCGCAACTGACAAATAGATTTTTTTTGTCATTTACAATGCTTCAGCGTATGCTCTGGGAGAATTATATTAAAAAAGCAGAAGTTCTCCCAAGTTTGAAAAGTGGTCTCATTACAAATGGAGCAGACCAATCGGCAGGAGCATTCTATAGGTTGCTAGGTCAAAAAAAACCCCAAAACACTAACATTTGAATCAATTTTATACATAGCTCCTGTTTTTGGGGAATTTAAGGACTTTGTAGAACACCGGCATATGCTCATACGCAGCAAACATTCTGAGCTCATAGAAAAGCGGGACTGACTCTCCTAAACAGATGTACTCGAGAGATATGACGGTATATCCTAAGTCCTGGGTAGCGGAAGAAAGGATGGAAAGTAAAATGTAATATATACATAAAAGGCATAAATAAAAAAACAAAAAAAATGTATAACAGGGCTCAGAATC
This sequence comes from Spea multiplicata, assembly GCA_009364415.1. Classification (NCBI taxonomy): domain Eukaryota; kingdom Metazoa; phylum Chordata; class Amphibia; order Anura; family Pelobatidae; genus Spea; species Spea multiplicata. The sequence goes on from VKOC01000005.1 coordinate 2,166,989, forward strand.
AAAAAGCATACTAAAGCCCTTTACGAATTCTATATTCCCCTCGCTGTGTTTCCAATCTGGTCACGCGCTACTTCACGGCGTGAGTTTTTAGAAAATATCTAAATAACGCCGATATACCTAACTTTTAGAAACAGGCATTACCCAGATCCCACTGCCCCGATCGATAGTCCAACACACGCTAAACCTCCAAGCGCTTGGCTGTAAATAAAAGAAAAAGGCAAAGCTTGGCATGAGATGGGTTAAAAATGGCATTACAAGAGGTTAAAGTTTTGTCGTTTTAAATACCAATGCCAAACAATAGCGTAAAGCCATATTGTCCCTCAGCATGGAGCGATCAGATACCCGACTAAAATGATGGACAGCCATGCTCCACTGAACAGGAAAAAAAACCCATTTACTCCATGCCAGATGGGACCTACTGGATGCTTCGGCACAAACAACTCATCTTTCTTTGGACCTTGTTGTCCGGCTCTGGCTAGCCCCAGCTTATAATGATGGATATCAAGTCTGCTATAAAGTGGGTGACAACAGCCGCCTTGTTATAGCTGCCAGTCTTCTCGTCTTGTCATTATTACAGATGGAAGATTTATTGGAGTTTACTGTTGTGCACGGAGTCCAGCTATTTGCAATTCATCATTCGGTGCGGAAGGTGTGATGTACTGACCATGGAGGTAATTGCCAACTCCACCTGCTTCGGGAAATTAGAAAGATCGCTAGGTAGGCCTAAAAACACGCATTTCTTTATGCCTTACCCCACGCTCTGGAAGATTTGGGATGTGCAAAATTTTAATACCCAACAAATTTGTTGGGTATCTGATCCTATTCACATCATTTATTTTGTGTGTGGAAAGGGCCAACAAAAAATGGCTGCAAAATAAAGGCACGCATTCGTAGTATCTGGATCTGGAATAATTATTGGGAGTCTAGAACCATTTTTGATGCCAAACAGAAATGGAGATTCTAATGCTGAAGATAAAATTATCCCAGGTAACCCGGATAAAATATACACAGTGCCATCCACAAATATTGGCGCCCTTAGTGAATCTGAGCAAAGGCGGCTGTGAAAAATGTATCGTTTCAAGAAAAGATCAAACAATAGACAAAAAAAATCTGTTCTCGTAAATATCAAAAATTGCAAACACGGGTTTATCCAGAAAATATATATTTTTTTTTTAAAAAAAAAGTTAAATAGATATGTGCCAACGTGTTAGTCAATACTTCACTTTCCCAAGATTACAGCTCTGAGACTTCTCATATAATGCTTGATAAGACATGGCAAGGGATCCGAGACCATTCCTCCATACAGAATCCCTCAAGATACTTCAATTTACGAGTCCAAAACTGATGGACTCTCCTCTTCAGTTCATCCCACAGGTTTCCTTGAATATACGGTGAGGAATTCAATTTTTTTAATTCATTTTGATGTATGTTTTGGATCACTGTCCAGCAGAAAGATCTAGGGCTGCAACTAACGATTATTTTAATAATCGATTAGTTGGTCGATTATTTTTTCGATTAATCGGATAAAAAAAATGAATGTACATTTTTCATTTATTTAAAATAATTTAATAAACAAATGATGTTAAATACAAACAGCAGAATAAAAAAAACTTTGATAAAATGCATTTCTTGTCTTTATTTCCCAACCAGCCTCCCCAATTTATGCACATTTGAGCCCAGGCTTGCCACGCTGCCTCCC
>VKOC01000005.1:2190006-2258374 GCA_009364415.1 Spea multiplicata
TGTCATGTGACACAAGAGCCAGCACTCAATGGTTGTTGGCATAAAAACTGAAAAAGCTTCTGTATTTTTCTTATGTGATTAAACCCTCAGCGGTAATAATAATAAAATGACAGACCTGCTCAACAGACTGAAGTGCGATTATTATTTATTTTATTTTTTTTGCTCTAAGTGGAACTGCAGCTTTACGTTGTTGCGAAACCGTTTATTTGTACAATAAAAGGGAAAATATCTTTGTCTACGAGTCAAGTCATTGTGACGAGTGATCTCGCGAGGACCCCAGCATGCAGTAATCCGCCAGAGCCCACTTAGTCGCTTTCCATTAAGTGAATAGGAGGTAATGCCTGGGATACAAAAAGAATCCACCGTGCCACGAGCAGGTCGCACGCATGCCTCGTCCCATACACCCCAGCAGTGAACAAGTCTTTCAATGCCATGCTTGTGATTCTATTGTCACTAAGACCCCAGTGTGACATTACAACTCTCATCATGCTCAGCCAGGGCATACTTAGCTCACAGCAGCTGCTGCACTTAGAATTGATTTTGTGTATTTGTTTAGATATCTCTGAAAATAATGCATTTGTATTCCAAATGTTTTTAAATAATAATTGCTTTTTGTATTACCCATTTCATGATTAAAATTAATATAATAATAATGATAATATAATTAATAATTATTGATTATTTATTATTTTAACACATTTATACCATCACTTTTTTACTAGTTTTTAACCATGTCTTCTTTACCACCTATTAGTTTTAATCCTAATTATAATTGGCTATCGTCTGTACTCTTAATAAATGATAATTACCGATAATAAAGTAACCCTTGATCCTAAGGATTTCTCCACGTTCTGTGTATGGCTAGAGGGATTTTTAAACCCGATAGCTGGAAGTGAATTACTTACCACCAAAAATTGGTGGAATACAAAGGCAGATCACCACTTAATAATGAAAGGGGGGGTGATATGCAATGAGAAATTAGGATTTTTTTTTTCACTTGTAAACAAAAACTGCTTTATGCAATGTTTTCTTGCATTGCAAAATAAAATAATTTAACCCAATCCCCTATTTTTAATTCTCTAACTTCCCCATATTTGAAGAATAATATTTTTGTGTTTCATTTCATGCTTTTTATAAGCCTATTTAGACAATCTATACAATGCCTAGGTAAAGCACAAAAGATTGTTCATATTATACATTTTGCCTAAAGCATTAATTTATATACAGTGGCTGATTTTTCATGCCTGTACCCATGCATGGACCTATATATATATATATATAAAAAATATATATATACGGTATAATATATTATAATAAAATATATATATATATACACCGGTATATATAATATGTTTATATAATATATAATTTGGATGAAAAGGAACCAATGAAACATTCCTGCTGACTGGATCTTTCTATTCTTTGCTATGGCGAAAACACATAATTTCACTCCCCTTTTTTAGTGAGTATCCCTGAACTGCTCGGATTGGCTCTTAAAAGCGGGGCTGCCGCAACGATAGAGGGCTACTAGGCAGTCAGAGGCATATTGTGGCCTAGGCCACCTAAGAAGGCAGGACCGGGAGCGGCAGTCATAAAACAAGGGGCAGATCGTCCTGTTGGGGGATCAAGCCCCCTGGTGTGGCATTGCTCAGTTTAAACAAATTAATGTTTAATTTTTGAAAATTTTATCTGACCCTAAGAGGTTCATTTTTATCTGTATTTTTAAATATATATTGGGTAGTTAGGGTTGTGAGTGTTAGTGGAGAATTAGTTTGAAGCCGCCCAAAAATTTAAAAACCTAATATAAATGGAAATTACATGGGAATTCAAGGGGATTTTTAAATCAGGATACCAAATATATTTTTAGTATTTTTAAAACTGGGAACTAATGGTTGACAAATAGACAAAAAGTCCTGTAGTGTAAAAAAAAAGCCCTGGTCCTTATGGGGTTAAATGGGCTGGGAGTAGGAAGTATAGTGGGCAGGGAGTGGGCAGGGTTAACCCTTGCCCCTCCCCCCAGAAATAGAGGAAAGTGACCCAGGGAAAGGTGCAGTTCTCAGGTATTTTAATAGGTCGCTTCACTATAGATCTATGACTTCATAGATCGCTTAAGAAAATTGTTCCTTTAAGCTGCTGCACCTATAAAAATCATCCGCATCATAGCAAATATTGAAATACTTTATTGTTTTTCTATGTATTTTTAATTAACACCAAGAGTCATATTTAGAAAATTCAAAGTGATTTCTCCAATCCAATGCAAAAATAAATAAATGAATAAATAAAATACTTAAAATGTTAGCTTTAAATCAAATATTTCCGTATTTAATTGAACCTTTTCTGCAATGGCTTCTATTAACTGCTGCAAACCTATTTATGTTAATCTTGAGAGCCTGCTTGGCACTGATCCTGTGATTTTGTTTGTGGTTAACCTGTTCATAGGAGCTTACATTCTAAACCTGATCCTTATATACTTTCTCATTACCTGTATCAGCATATGTTATTCCTACTTAACAATTATGTTTGATACGGCTAGAATTGTAGCATATACGGTATATATATATATTGAGTGCCAAAGGAAAATGAAATGCTACGCACATATCTCTGGCATGGAAAGCATTAGTTTGGAAATACTAGTTTATACCACAGGGCAGCAAACTGTAATTTATTAGTGAATAATGTATTCTCCTCCCCGGTATCATTTGTCATGCGCGTGTGGGGGTCACAGTAGATCAGATAATTTTTTCCATGTACCACACTAATAATATCCTGTGTTAAAGGCAAGAACTTTCCATTGCGGGGAATCAATCAGTTGGTATCATTACCACCCCGGGGTCATTAGCGCCTACCCTGCCTGGAGGAATCCCAAATAACATGTAAATGTGAAGTCTGTCGGAAACGGGCTACCTGCGTCGCTGTCGGAATACAAATCCCATGATTCTCGGATAACATCCGTGAAGGAGTAGAGTGGAGCTTAAACAATGGTGCGAAATCCTTAAAGGAGGACAAAACTTATACCATGAAAAAATATATATAAATCAGTGGAAATTATTTATTTTACACCATAAAACATAGAATTTGATGGCAGATAAGAGCCGTTGGGCCCGACGAGTCTGCCCGTACCTTAATCGGTCCTTTGGTCTCGTCTTGGATTCCGGCCAGCCATTCTAGATTGTAAGCTCTTGTGAGCAAGGCCTCCCTTAACTCTTGTTTCTGTAAATACAAGTTATGTTAAGCACTGCTGGTTATGCCCGTGTTTCGTCATTGTACAGCGCTACCGAATAGGATGGCGCTATAACAATCAATAAAAAATAATAAAATATGCTTTTCCCACGCATGTTTAAATCCCCTTACTGTATTATTAAATACTTATTATTAGAATTTGTGTTTTTGTGTTAATATGCAATATTATCCCGTATATTGCATTCCTGTAGATACCTTCAGACATCTTTAATATCAAACCTGTAACCGTTTAACGTGTCTTCTTAATGAAAAGGACACAGTCAAACATTAAGATGGACAGACAGGCATACCGATGACGGATAGATTGACAGCTAATTTCGAGGCTCACTGAATCATAGGCTAGTTATACTAAATGGTGTTGAAATACCCCTGCGTATGCATAATACAACACATCAATGTTTTATCTATAAAAAAAACATTTATTATATATATATATATATTTACGCCAAACGCTAAAATAACCACATATTAAAAGAAAATCTTGATTGGTTCCGTCTAGTTCTTAGTAACGTACAAGCATTTTGTTTTATTTACTATACCCGGTAAATAAATAAAATGACATCGTAGCGCAGTGCACGGCTGCGGAAATTGTGTTAAAAGAAATGGAATAACATAATTTCTTCTTTGCTTACACATAAAAAAAAAAAAAAGGATTTTACGTACAAGCTAATGTATTTGCTCTCGGGGACAGATGAACAAGTCTGAGATTCAGAGCAATTTCTAGATGGCAGTAAAGTATGCTTTTTAGAGTCGGTAGTAAAAAAAAAAAGGAAGAAAAACCCCTTTTGATGAATGTGCTACGGGTGTGCGCTCTTTGTAGCGTCACACAAAGTGATATTTATATTAATTTGTTCTACAGATACGCCGGTATATTAATGATTTTAGGATATACTGTGTGGGTTGTGAGAAGTGGTCAGCTTTCAAGGGGTTAAAATTATACGTTTTATTTAAAATCGATTCATCATACGGCGTATACAGCAGCACTGGTTACAGGGGAGCGATAGCTATCCTTGGACAAGCCAGTAGTTTCCCATGAAGCTTTGCTTGCTAAATGGTTGGCTGAGAGTTATGGGAATTGCAGTCCGCAGCAGTTCATTTTCGCCATTCAACGTCGCAGTTTTGTCACAACAAATTTAAGCTGGGGGGGGGCTCTGACGCCATGTTTTAGAAACTTGCTTTTTATGCATTAAAGGAGAGCTGTAGCCGTCAAATCGTTGAACACAATTTACCTATAGATTGGGATTTTTCTTTTTTTGGAGATATTTAGTTTAACCCCTTAATGACAAAGCCCGTACATGCTTGGTTTTCAATGGGTTTAGGGACCGCCCATTGTCCTTAAGGGGTTAAAAGATCATCTCGTGGAACCTGAGATCAGTGTCCCAGACAGGGAAAGACTGACAAGAAGAGAAGGGGAGGCAACCCCCCCCCCGCCCCCCGCTGCTATAATTCACAGATTTGCCATAAATAACCTTTGTGCCTTTAACCTGCAATTCCAAACGCAGCCACAAGGGTGTCTCAAGTAAAAGCAATTTAATCCAGCATTTGCACAATAAATGGACACTTTATACAAACTTTTTTTGGTGTGTGGGGGGGGTCTCTATGCAGTACAAGATTATTTTCTACTAAATGTGCTTTTAGCTCTTTTTAACTGGAATTTTGTCAGCCTTTCCCGAGTTTCAGTGGCAGAACCTACATTAGTTGATCATTTCCCGTCCTACAAAGGCCGTCTGAACCAATCAACAACAATCAGCAACTTACTAAAGAGGTGCGATAACGCAATGGGGAGGAATAATCAACGGTATAAACATAAGCTGACTTTCCGATAAGCTTCTCAAAGCGTGGCGCCATGCAAGCCAGGGCCAAAGAAAGCTCAAGCCCCCCCCCCCCAATGTCTTGGTCCTCAAGTATGCTTTCAGGCCTTTCCTGGTACGGGGAAAAAAAACAATAATCTGGTTCGGTGAAAAATTACTATTTCATTTGTAGTGTTGTTGATTTTATGATGTTATTTTTTTCCTACTTAAATTCACAAAAAAATGTTTTTTTCCCCCAAAAAAATTTTCATTAAAAAAATGTATCTTTTCATCATTTTATGCAAATGGTAATAATCATTCAAAATGAAATGGATTGATCTAATGGAAGCACTTGCATGTTTTGTTTTTTTTTTCTTGGCTAGATGATTTAGCATTGAAGTTTTACTGCTATGTTTAATTTATTAGAATTTGGATTACCGAAGTAGGACAAAGCATTTTGTTATGTATTTAATGTCCTTTGCATGCAGTAAATGCCGTGGATATAATCTGTATGAAAGCACTGCCCTGTATAGAAGAACACTTAATGCATATCAGTCGGCTCAAAGATACTCGTAATATTCTTTTATTTATTTATTTTTTGCGAGCTCAAATGCACTTTCTTTCTATTGAAACGGAAGGCTGAGGACTTTTAGCCACGGACTGCCGCGGGAAAACATTATTAAGAAGCTTTGGAAAAGCCATATAGATTATAAAGAAGTAGGTGTATACATTTTCCATGAATAATTGTTTTTTTTTAATCTAAAAAGTAATCCTCCCAACCACAAAAACATGCAGAATGACATCGAAAAAATCAGAATGGAGGAAAATTGGAAAGATTTCCACGACAGGATGATGGAAAGTGAGATTTTGTTTTTCAAATTGTGCTCAATGGTGTTTAACGCTATAGTTTAACCCCTTCAAGACCGGGACGTGCCTGGTACTTCCTGGTCAAAGGTCACCGGCAGACCGGGACGTACCAGGTACGTCTTCGATGATGCGCGATCGAGCGTCGCTATGAACGCTGGGATCGCTGCTACTGACCGCGGGATGTCCCCAGCGATCCGTAGCAGCCGCTCACCCTCAATCGCGTGCACGTGACCGCTTTGCAGCGAATCACGAGCACGGAATTTAAATATTTAAAAAAAACTGCAGTCATCGAGGGAAGACGCAGTTTGCCAACGTCGGTCCTGAAGGGGTTAATGTTATCTGTGTTCTGTATAGCTGTCTTATTGTGTGTTCAGCTGTTTATAGGTATCGTTCATGGAAAGTTTACATCTCCAGCATGCCGCTGGTTAGAGATGGACGCCCATGGCTGCCGTATGTTAAATAACGTTAACGTACACATGTGTTTTATTATGCCGAAAAATAATTCTCTTCCTTTCATTTATATTACAGAAAACATGTAGAAATGTATTTTCTTAGTAGATAAGTGGATTAGCCTCCCAGTAGGAGCGCTAGAGGTCAGTACAGTCAGAGATTCTAAGCATTGCATGCGCGGGTGCGGAGGGGATTGCACGGCACCCAGGAGTCCCGGCGGCCAAGGCACTCGGTGGGGTGACGTGGCGCGTGTTACGTGGACTCCATGGTAGTTGTTCAGCAGCTTGCAAATGACATGTGAGCCACGCTGGTAGCTAGGGAGATTGATAGGACAAACGAGAGAGAGCGAGAGAGAGTGTATGTATATGAAAATGTATGGTGTTAGTGTGTGAGCGTATGGCAGGGATCCTCAAACTCGGCCCTCCAGCTGCTGCAGGACTACATCTCCCATAATGCTCCTTCAGCTAAGGGGCTGGCTGAGGAGTATGGGAGATGTAGTCCTGCAGCAGCTGGAGGGCCGAGTTTGAGGATCCCTGGCGTATGGCATCAACGTGTGTGCATAAGTATGGAGCCCAATGGATCTTCTCTGCCGTCAAAGTTTCTGTCTTATGAACACAATGGTGGTTATGTATTAACAAATGGTGTGAACATGTAAAAGAGGGCGCAAAATTCTAAGCAACCTATAGAATGTTCCGCTGACTGGGTCCTCTTTTAACCCTTTGTAACCACAGTCACCCTATACATAATCCGTAGGGTTTGCTCATTACACAGTGATTTAAAAATAAATAAATATGACTCTGTTACACGCTAACTTTATGGGAAAGCTAAACCGAAATAAACTTTATGTCTAATAACACCTCCAAATACAATGCCTGGTGGGTGGAGGCGAAGTGGTGGGCAGGGCACAGTGTTATGGGGTTTATTCACTAAACCAAGAGTTTACAGAACTGCAAATTTAACTCTGATATCACCGTGCATTATGAAGGGTCATCAGAGAGCATCTTCGTGAAGAAGAGCTTGGTTAACCCTGAATAGTGCATAGTTAATTCAATGAAATGACTATGTTTATGTATGCCAGCCCATAGGCCTCAGCAACCCGGAGCCTCCCTTGCGGGATGCGGGTAGGGGGTCCCGCTGACATCGGTGAGTGGTCCCTCTGATGTCAGTGTGCCATTGTTGGATGGGAAGTAGATGGGGAGTGTGGCTTTCCGCAGCGCTGCTCTTGGGACCCAGCGTTTCCCCATCGTGACCCGGAGAAGTGGCTCTTCATCTAGATCTCTGGGCGAAACACATATGTTCATAATGCATAAATAAACTGGTGAACTCAAACTGCAACTCCCCGGCAAATTCCCACTTTGGTCCAAAAAACAAACAATGTATATAAATATAAGACAATGTACATGTATTCATACATATTGATGACACAAAAGAAACCCCCCGGCCCATCTCATCTGTCATTTCTGAAGGACTTTTTACTGATTCTTTAGGCTCGCTTTATCTACACCCAAGATTTCTTAAATCCAATTCCTTTACTACCACTTACACTGGACTGCCGTTCCAGGTCTACACTGCCTGTCATGTAAATATTTGCTGTATATTTACTCGATTTCTCGTTTTTCTTGTAAGAGTTTTGCCTTAATTATCACGTAACCAATTAGTAATATTATCATTTATTCATTTTTAAGCACAGGAGCGAGATAAGAGTGTGAATTCCTAGAATACAGGAAATAAATTGTATTTATTCGGGAATATGATTACACAAACCTTTACAGATCGTTCCTTTTTTAAAGGAGTCCTTATCTAATTTCAACTTTTTTTCCATCATATTTTTTTTTCTCTTTTTTTCATTTTTAGCTAGAAACATCGTGCCATCGCCAGCTTTCAAAGCAGTATGGCCTCAGTATTCTCCTTCAACCGAAATCCTTTGGTTTAGAGAATTCTTTGGAAGATTTGTCTGCGTTGTCTCTTATTTTGTTTCGCTTGACTCTGTAAAGACCTCATTTTAAACCTAGCAGGATTTGCTGCTATGCCCGGCAAAAAAACAAATAAAAAAGATATTAAATCTGGCAGAGAAGGGGTTAAACGCTGCTTTGTAACGATACGTGTAATTTTATGTATATAAAAATCCTTTTTTTGAGAACATGATAAACAGCGTTCCCTCACGGAGATAATAATGAATAATGAACTGTTGTACTGACAACAAGAAGATGTATTGCTATCAATAAGTCATATATTATTCTGTTCTGCCATATTGACATTTAACCTTTTGTATGCCTGGTGGCGGTAGGATACTATGTGTCAATAGGAGGTATTTTCCTTGGGTACCCAGAGGGTTAAATTCCTGATTACTTACAGCAGAAAATGACATAAAAGAAGGTCCAGATATCGGCATATGGATATTCCCCTACATTGATAAGTAAAGCGAAGGGCCAATTAAGTATTTAGGAAAATCAATTGTTGCATTCGTGAAGATAAAAAAACATTATTCTTAATTAAAGATTTCTGCCCATAAATAAAATTGTTTGATGTCAATACTCGAGCATAATAGGCTGTTGACTTAATGCGTGAGGATATCTCAACATCCTTATCATGAGCAAAACACTCTTACAAGATGAAAAGTATTTTATATTCCCAGGGAAAGAAAAAAAAACCTAATTTGAGCGTCGAGAAAGGATGAGAGAACTAAATTAGTCATTGTGCTCCTGAGCTACTAAGAGACGCATCCTAATTGTCAAGTTGATAATACACAAGTTGTTGAAACTGGGAACATGGTCCATTGTCACGGTGTCATATTTGTACGTCTAGGGACACCAGCAGCTGCTGTGCAAATTATAATATTGTTATCACTTTGTTATTTGAAAGATCCAGCCTATTCTGGGGCTCTGGTGAGTTTGATGCCTACAAAGTTTTGGAAAATGTAACTCTTTGCGTTGTGTTGAACAGAGAAGATAAACATGGTGATACGGAAAAGTAACTGGTCATAAGAGATTGGAAGATAGAATGAGATTGGATAAGACACTGGGGTGCTGGTGTCTCCGCATGCACTGGTTATGGGCTTCAGACGTCTAACCCTATGATATTGTCTCTTTTGAGATTTGAACAGAGATTACTAGCATTCCCATTCATGTTTTGTAGGACAATAATAGCCTCCAGTTTGGTTATATTGAGCAGAACCAAAAAAAAAAAAAAAAGATTGCAATGGTTGTAAGCTATGGCTGGAGCCAAGATACAGAAGGCCTCGCAAATCTCCACGCATGGTCTGGTACATGACATGGGTCTCTCCTCCTCTTGAGAGCCTACTGTACATAGGACAGGGCTGGACAAAACTAAGCTCAATGGTGTATCCATGGGGCTGCTTTAGATGTCCCCCCAGCCTACCTCCTCTTTGCATCCTCTTTAGGTAGAATGCCAGGATATGAAGTCATAGCCAAGCCCTCCATACAGCTCACAGCAAAAGGAAGAAATACGACAGGGGTCTGTCCAGATATTTGCAATATAAATGGGACAGTTTCAAGGGAGACCACTGATATGGTCCTCCAGCAATTTGGTCCTGCACAGGCCAATGTCCAACTTATTTACTTTCTCCTGACCACTCCTGACCACCTTCTGACTAATCATGAGTCCTGCATATAAATGGGCCAGTTTCAAGGGGGACCACTGGCCCTCCAGCGATTTGGTGCCCACAAGACCAGTCAACCTAGGCCAAGGCATAGTTGATCTTGGCCAGAATGTGCCATTAACTGGCCTGGGTAGTGTCTATACATGCATTGCGTGACATCGTGTTCATTTGCTGAGCCCCATGTATTACCAGTCCGACAAAGGGTACACGACGCAGATACAGGCTAATAATTTTATTTCTGTAATAGGATCCCTCTAAGTAACTTCTATTGCTCCATAAATGATTATAAATAATTATTGGAAGGGTAGCTTTTCCAATGCTAATTGATTTCCACTGCTTGGTGTTCACAGGTAAGTTAAAAACGCGGTCATTTAAAATCAGAAGATGAACATAAATGCCTTAGCAGATAATTACAAAAATACAGCATTTTGCTTTTCAATGGCAATATTCATCTTAAAATAAAAATGTACTTTCGCCATCCCTCTCCGACAGCTTATACCCTGTAATACGCGTAGAAATATATTTAGACCTTTTTATCTAAGATATTAATGTTAGAAAGCAAGGAAATTGTACATTTATAAAACTAAAACCAGCAAAAGTTAATAGGGCTAATAGCCTCACACCATCGCTAAAATCATTTTGCGAGATCATCCATCAGAGGCAGCGGTAATAATGAACACTACGGTACAGCGAGTGGTCCCAGTGTGTAATGTGACCTTGCCTTTCTGAAAACACACGCAAGCCATGGCACTAAGCTGCGGGTTCTGTACAGAGCTAACAACGCCACTTAGAACTTTTTTTAGTATATTGATTAAATTACATTTTTTTTAAATATATTATGCTATAATGGTTTAACCTCCAATCTACATGCGTTATGTTAATGACCCTCTGAATCCCCATCACCATATGTTTTGCTTCTATTTTTAACTAGGGAAGGCAAGCTAGGGTTGGTGAGAAAATACTGATTGTGTTGAATTGAACGCTGACAACTTTTATTTTTATAGGCATTATAGTCCTGTTTTGGTTGTTATAGTTCTTCCAATGTCACTTTCAGCAAACCCCAACTTATCCGCTGTTTCCTGAGTCCTGCCCAGACCCTCATCCAACTTATTCACGCTCTCCTAACCAGTCCTGACCACCTTCTGACTAATCATGAGTCCTGCTTTGTCCACTCTGTCTCCTGAGTCCTGCCCTGATTTCCTACTAACGTATGTCTTCTCTCTTGAGTCCTACCCTGATCACCTCCTAACTTATCCACTGCCTCCTGAACACCTTCTGACTCATCTGCTCTCTCCTGAGTCCTCTGATTGCTTTTTAACTTTTCTTCCTCCTGCACCAGCATTGCCTTGACCGCCTCCCAAAGTATTTACTCTCTCATCATTTCTTTCCATAACTCCAAGTAACCCCTTTTCTCATATATAAGGGTTCCCTAAGCAATGTAGACAGGCCCTTGACCAGGCAAATGCCCATTCGGCCGGTAGGGGATAGCACCGCACAGTCAAGCAGCAGATCTAGTCTTTCAGGGTAAGCCCGCCAGCTGGACATACACAGCATGCTTCGAGAGTACCGAGCCATTTAGTAGACACAGCCTTAATGTGCCCGTGGTTATTTTAACGCCCTGTCTGGCCCTGATTGTGGGCTCTGCAGAGCCTCACAAATTACGTTTCTACCCAGAGTACCCATTGAAGTGAATTAATCAGTCTGTTTGACTATTAAGATGTTAATGTTGGAAGCCAGAAGTCACCGTTGGCATGTTGTGTTACCTGTGTCTAATAACAAACCAAACCAAGGTATTTTGTTATTAAGACTTGGAGAATTGTTGGTAATTGTCTTCTAATTTTAAATTTTGCTGCACTTAAAGACTCTTTTGCGATAAGAAAAAAAAGTTACAATATTTGACTTACAAAGCAATGATCCCCTGCATTGCACAAAAATGTGAGGCATGCTGGCAGCTAACATGAAGTGTCAGCATTGTGCAGCGTCCATGCGATGTACGGGACAGCTGCTCCTTAAAGCTGCGGGAATTACTTTTTTAAGTATTATTTCCTTATATCATTATATTCTGAATCTGAGCTATGCAAACCGCAGCTGTTGTCAGACTGTAACCCCTATCGCACTAAGACGGCCAACTGGTAACCGTGACGACAATTGTAGCTCAATGACTTCACTCCCGATAGATAGATAGATGGCCTTTTGGACTGGCCACCCTATAGTTCATGAAGCATTTTCATATGTATAGAAATTGTAAACATTGTTAAAAAAAAACCTTGTTACAATAAAATTTGTTACATATTTACAGCAGGGCAATAATGGGGCGGCCCTGGCACTTTAAGGCCAGCGGCTGTCTGGATATGGTCGGGCGCTACATTTTATTTATTATGACCCAGCTCGTGGCCATAGGCCTAGTGTCCCAGATGGCCAGCAAATAGTCATTATACATCTTTGGATGTTGGATGGAGAGGTATGTACCTACCCCACCAACATAGTAAAACCTTGAATCTCTGTTTTAAGCACATGGTTGTGTGATGTTTTCAGGTCACATCACTGTCTATTAGGGTCGTCTCTATCACCTTCTGGATTTTAATACCTTATTTATGAACCACCCCATAACTCAGGCTTCATTTCACTGATTTCACATTTTTCGTCACGATAGAACTTGGTAAATATGTTGGGTTTTTTTGTCCAGCACGGATGTTTCTTTTGTTCCAAATGTTGTTAACCCTTTTTACTTTCTTATATGGAACTTTTAGGGCTTTTGTAGCAATTTTTCACCTTCATTAAATATTACATTTATTAAATAACATGTTCAGATTAAAGTTTCACTTATCCAATTTTTTTTTCCATATAAGGGAAATTTCGATGAGATACCCACGACTGGAGAGGGGGGGATTCCGGAAATCTGACTTCTGCTATAGTCGGTAGCAGGGCCGGCCGAAGACTTAACGCCGCCTGGGGTAAAGTTTAAAATAGCCGCCCCCCGGCGTCGGCCCCTTTTCGGCTTCTCCATGCTGCCCGCTCCATTGTTGAGGCTTCTCGCTGCGGATCCAGAGCGCTTCCAGCCCGTTGTTCCGGCTTCCCAAAAGCACTCCCCAAATCTGCACATTTAAGGGGTTTAGCCCATTCTTTGCTGAGGGTACTTTGTCAAAGATCAATAAAATGAGTACCATCAATTGGGTGGTAAGAATAACACTTATTATTCAGCTGCCGATTTGGTTAATTCCGAGAGCATAACTAGTTATTATTTTTTTTTATTGTACTCCAAAATGTAGATTTTTTGTTTTTACGATATATTTGCTTAGCTACGATTCCCTGTTTTCATTTGTACAAATTATGCATATTGTTTTCAAGGACAGATAGGGCTATCTTTTTGATATAATTTTTAGGTGTAAAGTCTAACATTTAGTATGGATACTAGAGTAAGGAAATGAAAAGTAAAATATTTGTATCTCTTTGCTAAAGTAGTTGAGTTGACCAAAATCCCCCAAATAATTTTCATGTCTTGAGTTTGGAAATACCTTATATGTAAGAATTTCTATATCCTTGTGGCAATTATTATTTTTCTCTTGAGCAGAAACAAGGTACCTTTCTGTGTATTCTAAGCAAATCGTATAAACGGACTCTCCCCTTCTAACTAATATCGTAAGAGAAGTCATTCTGTAAAACGGACACGCGCGACCTTGCGAATTATGGCCTTGAGTGACATAACGAACATTTCATCAATATGGCATAAAACACCATCTAGAAGAGAAGTTACGGCAGAGTTATAAAGTTACAAATTATGAAACGTACGTTAACCCTTTCATTCTGGCACTGTTTAAAGAAGATCCCCCGGTCTGCAAGATTCTTTATTCGGATCTTTGGCGCAGTAAAGAGTTAATAAAAAGTGATTACTCTTCAGAGACCTGAAATGTTAGCAGACAGTGGGGAAGATGAGTTCTCATTAAAGTGATTTGAGTGCAATTAAAATATAAGTGTCCAGTAAGTTGGTTCAAGGGTTAGCACCATTGGGAGTGAGTCGGGTGACCTAATGCTGGCAGGCCTCACATTACTGCTGAGTGAATTCTTTTATCTATGGTGGTGAGCAGTAGCAGTAACCCATGCGCAGGTCTGTCTAAATTGGTAGCTGAATATATTTTTTATTCTTGGAGAATTAAAAAAAAAAACAATACATGAAAACGTGAAGCTCTTCTATGGTTTCAACAGGAATTGGCACACGTTATCCTAATAGCCAAATGGCATTAATGCATCTTATCTGGTCAATTAAGAGATCTCAAGCACCAGGTCAATTAATAGTTTGCTGTTTTTGGTTTGACATACAGAAAATTAGATTTAAAGTCCCCAAGTATAAAAATCAATATAATATATTATATATATATTTTTTTTTTTTAAATAAAAACCTAATTAAGCAGTTTTGTCTGAGGGTCATAAGCTTAGAATGCTTAGACGTACTAGGTACATCGCGGTCTTGAAGGGGTTAAACTATAGTTTTCTTTAAAAAAAAAAACAAAAACACAATAATACATACTATATATATATATATATATTTTGTTAATTTACATGTGTTTATGCATCACAATTCTTATAACACAATGGCCTACAAAATAAATATATGTTTAAAATGAATAACTAGAAACATAATACCAATTTATACTTAAAGAAAAGTGGCTCTATATATTGCTAGAATAATATATAAACTGGCAGTATGAAAACATAACAAACATTACTTATTGGTCGAGGTGCTCGGAATTCACGATAATCAGGTATAACACTCAAGTTAATGAAATGTAAGCTTTAGTAAAAAATATTAAGTGAACAGTAATGTTACTTATTTATTATGTTGATGTTAAAATTCAAAACAAAAAGCAATAAAAGCGTTCACTATATGATTACAGAATAATTTAGGATGTAATTTTTTATTTCACCACATCAATTGGAATAATACTTGAATTGATGCTTATTTCTAGAAAATGGCATTGAGCTTATAGAATGCAATTATTTTTATTGATTCCAGACCGCGTTTACTCAATGGGTTCCTGTGGATGCCGCGCTCAGGATCTGACAGTTTAGCCATATGTGGGAACCCTCTGAGTTTTACTCCGAGTCTCCGAGTGCAGCGCTGTTTACTCGGGTCTCCGGGTCACTTTTTTTTTTCCAGGCAGGGGAGTGGCCTTTGCGCCAAATCCCTGCCCACTTACAACTACCCAGCCCATTTAAGGGTGTCTGTGGATAGCCCCACCTCCAGCATCTCACAAAGCCACTCCCCCCGGGAGAAGAGATAAATTATTAAAAATTAAATACAAAAACATTCAAGGTTTGTTTTTGCACCCAACACAACTCCTTTTGTTAACATGGAGCGTGGCCATGACAGTAAATTAATTTGAAATAAATTCACCAAAAACCTCATTTGCCTTTTGTTTGTCAATCACAATAATTGTTTTGGAGTTAATTCATTTAAAAGTTTGCCTCAAGGGGGCTCAAGTCAGTGGCAGCCTGTGGCAGAGCCAGCATTATCTAATGGTTTCGGGTCCTGGTGTTTTCTCCACATTCCTACCTTGCAAAGGCAACAATAATAAACAACCTAGCACCAGGGGAGATCTTATATAATGTAATATAAGGTATAAAGTGTACATGGGGTATAATCATGCAGCTCCAAGGAAAAAGGTTACAATACATTCCCCTATGTATACACATAAAATAGATTTTTAATACACACTCATTGCTTATTTTAATCTGTAAACGAGCTGCTACCTATTTTTCTTTACTGTAATGTAAAGGAAGATTAAGAGAGAAGTGCTTTACCTTGCAAAGAAAACATGATTTAGAGGATTGGAAGTGGGATAACTTTCATGACTAATTTGGTATTATCATCTATATGGAATATATCTGGAAATCAGAACTTGCACTAATAACTGTTGCATGGTAAAGCACTGATGTTTTTGGGATGGACCGAAGGCTATATTTTGAGTGTATTCTCTAAGAAGTTGATAGGTCAATCATGTTAAGGGCTAACTCAACTTATCAGACTTACCTCTGTGAGTTGGTTGTGCAGGCATGTGACTTTACATTTTGTAAATTACAGGCGAGGGCATGCAAGTGTTGCTTCAGAAAGGCAATGTTTAAAATCCTCTTCCACAGTTCATGAATCTGACACTTTTGGTGTTTAATGGTGTTTACAGATTAGCATAATATTTATATATATATTAAAAAAATAACCTTATGAGTATACTATGAGAGCAGCATCTTAACTTCCTGATCTCAGGATCTAAATTATTGTTCCTCCCTATTAAGTCATTTCTCACCAATTGTTGCTGATTGTCATGTATTGGGTTAAACAGCCTTTGTAGGCTCAAGGTGGGGAGAAAGGAGAGAACATCAGGACAGGGAATAAATTAGATAAGTTCTCTGTGTAGCATCTCCTAATGACTACTTGTTTTATCTGCCCCAAGGTTCCATTTCTTCCACTTTCCACCCCCTTTGCTCCTCTTGACCATACTAACACCCCTTCCACTATGCCCACTGCCTCTTATCTTCCTTGACATAGCTCCTCTGAATGCCATTCAGGGCTCAGTTAATTGTTATGTTCATACGAATGGCAGTGTCTGGCCAAGGACAGCGCTCCAAGCTCCTTACTACGCGGCTCCAGGATATAATGTCATATCCCGGTGCTCCATGAGTTAAAGCCACAGAGCACCTTTAAAGCTGTGCTGACTCGGCACAACTAAATCCAACTAAAACAAAAAGTCCTTTATCAAAATCCCAAATGGGGTATTAAAATAATCATTGGTTCAATAAAAGAAGAAAAGCAATTTTTAGTATTTATTGGGTTTTTAAAATAGTAGCCATGCGTAATTGTATGTATAACTTTCAGTAACTATAGTTAATATTGCGTTTAATATACTCTTCATCTATTATAGTTATTATTTAGTGAAGCCGCACACCCACACTTGCATTTAATGCCGGAATATGAATTAGATATATTTCTGCCTTTTAACGTATTTATGTTAAATATTGCCCAAATATGATTGCTGTATTGTGCAAAGGAACACATAACCTGGCTATATAGCATACGGGCAACATGTTTCATACACAACAGTAGTACATTTGTCTCCCGTTTAGTAAACTCCACATTTTTGTTAACATTCCATTAACATATTTCTGCAGTTTTTCCCAAAACGCACTCTTGTAGAGGATAATGAATTATGCAATTGTATTACTGTACTTTAAAATTACCATACAATGCTATTATGTATTATTTCTTTCACTACACAATTTATGTTACATTTTCATTAGCAATCTTTATGTCATCTGTAGGCCATCTCTAAATTCTGTAATAAAAAGACAGTAATACCTTGCAAACATCTCAATTTAATTAAAATTAATAAAAGATTAACATCTTAAACTCTAACTTTTATCAGCAGACATAATCCATCACGCCAATAGCACTTTTTTCCCCCAATTATGTTGATTAAGTCATATTTCTGTTTTTCTCACTTCATGTATGCAGTGTGGGACCAGTGAAGAACGTGTCAACGATGACATATGGAGACTTGGTGAAGACCCTTGTGCTGATGTTCAAAGATTTTCCTAAATAAGTGTCCTTCTTTGGCCAACTGAAATGTGGGGAGTTGCAGGTGAAGATTGGGGTAGAAGTGTGGTCCTACATTCGATTGATGGCAGGAGACTGCTCGTGTAGGAAGGGAGCCTAGCAGAGCCATGGAAGGACTGTGACAACAGCCCGTTATTGATTCGTGCAATAAAACGTTTAGATAATGTATGAAAATAATCACTTAACCTCATTATGTCCCGTTTTGTTCATATATTCTGCGTGGAGTTGAATCTAAAAGTCCATAAAATATTGCAGTACTTTCCCAATTCAGAGAATGCTACTTGTCATTAAAAACATTTTTATTCAACAATCAATAAACAAACAAAAACAGCTACCAGACCGAGTAGGTCTTCTGAGACTCAGGAAGACAATCTACCGAAAATATAACGGCTTTGTCTAGAAAGAGGTAAATTAAAATCAAAACATCTTCCAAGGAGCCATCCCGAGCTCTTCGTCTTTATGCAAGATCACTGCGAGTTGCTTAGGAGTTTTGGAGAAAAAAAAATTACTTTTGACATCTTATTATTATTCATTATTATTTCATTACATTTTAGTTATAGGGCGCCAACAAATCCTGATGTGCTAATCCAGTAGGGAAGAGTGAAACTTAACAATAACATTAAAATTGACAATATACAAAACTGTATATTATAGGGCAAATTACAAGAAAGGTAAATTAGCTTGTGGTCAGCATAGATATTCTACTGGAATCCAAAAAATAGAACGTTTGGATAGAGAGGAGTAGATGCCACAGGACTGATATCACCAACAGTGAGTGGTAAGGGAGAAGAACGAGTGGCAGAGAGCTATTGAGGGTACGGCCATAGGGGTAGGCATACCTGGGTCAACACGGATGAACTCCGGGTAGCGGTAGCATCATAAGGAAGGGCGTTATCCCTGTTGCTATCTATTTTATTTTTAAAAAGGTCGGCAAGGTCTTGGACAAAGCAGATGGAAAGGGAGAAAGGTGCAGGGGGCAAGGGAGAGATTTTTGAAAACAAAGTAAGTTTGGTGAGTTGGAGAACCGAGGTATAGGTAGAGAGCATGAGGTTGTAGTGTACAAAGTCCTCAAGTAAACATGATTTCCTCCATAGACACAGCAGTATAAGAGCACTTTTGAAGGTGGTGGGTCTGTAGTGGTATGGCTGAGGTGGAATGCATAGGGGGTGATGTGCAACAGTAGGGTCTATCTCATCTAGGGCTCTGGCTACCATGTGGTTGGAGACATCGCATTGTTTGGTTTCTTAAAAATAAAGTGAGAGCACTGGGGACCAAGGAGGGGTTCCATATTGGTGGAATATAGAAAGAGATGGACTGACATGTGGGATTGGCCAGGCCCAGATTGGCATTCATGAGGCGACCCTGGCAATTTAAGGCCAACAGCGGGATATGCGCGCTTATGTTCTCCATTTTTATGCTCATGTAGTGTGCAGCCAGGTATATCCAGCCGCTGGTCGCACGCTGCAGCACCTGATCTGACGCCGGAGCAGAACATCAGATGAGTGCGTGTGCTGTTGGCCACCGGCACACCAGGCAGTTGCCCAATGTGCTAGATTACCTGTCCAGGCCTGGTTGGAGATTAGTAGGGACGTTTCAAGAAGGAAGAGACGTTCATGTCACGTGAGCTGGGGTGATGAGAGGAGAGGACGTGCCATGGATTGCATCTCCAGTTTCACTCCATCTATCCACTTGTGAAGATATTAGGCGTGAACTACATCACAGTTTCAAGAAGGAACCTAGAATCTATAGGCCAGGAACACTTAATTGTCATGTGACACAAAAGCAGGCACTCATAGGATGTTCAAGTTTATGTGTTTTATGTTTATGTGATGGAGAAATTAAAATGACAGATTTACTATGTTAATGATTTACCAAAAAATGCAAATAATTGTGATTTTAGCACAAAAAACTAACGTGGTTGCAAATTTTAATGTATTTTGTATCCCATATAATTTATCCTAAAGTGTTATTGATTGATGAGCCCCTTGTACTATACATTTGTGTAAATAAAAATTTGATCCATACTTCGTGCTACTAGAATTGTTTACGCTGCTTCTGGGCTGGCTTTAGCACACGCACTACTTACCTATATATTGGTAATATTAAGATACAAAGTGAAAAAAATAGATTATTTTATTTTTTGCCAATTTGGAAACTAAAACAAACTATGCACATTATTTGTGACTAATAAGATAAAACTGATGTCAACAAGACTAGTGCAAGACGGTACCCTGCGCAGGAGACATCACGAGTTATACCAGTCATGGACCGGTTGTTAGACACATCAGGCTTCTTGAATAATTTTAAGGCTGCTAGGACAGCCGACTTTCTAAAGTAATACACAGCCGCCTGTGGAACATAGAAAGCCATACGAGAAACTCCTACATCCAGTAAAGACGGCTGTACCAACGAGGTGCTGACCGTTTAAAGTCCCTGGGCTTAAGAGTCCTAGGGACAAATTTTCAGCCCTGAGCGAGACCATATGAACTGGAGATAAACACATTTCCATTGGTTTCTATACACAATACTGTATAGACTTTTAGGGCTGTAGAAGACTCTGAGCTTCTAGAAAAGGGGGACATCAGAGGTGGAAAGATGGACACAGGCATCGAGTCCCAAATAGGAACTGTCTGTGCTTAACGCTTGGAAGGTATGACGCCCGGACTAGCCAATTCCAAAGTTGCTTAAATGTTTTGCTATTTTATATATCACTTTATGTGATTTTATGTATCACTTTCCAGCTCTTCTAAGTTGCCAAATGTTGTATAAATGTCTTCAGTCCCGCTAGGACTCCTTCCTAACCCTAGTCCGCTTCATAGCGCAAGTGTCTCCAGATGCTGTGACTTTGAGATGAAGGATGCCTCTAACAGCAGAAGTGCTGGTAACATAAAGCTGCACTCCAGGCATCATCTCAGCTCTGTCAGTAGCCTTCACATGACATGTTAGCCTGCCGCTGTCTGGTCTGCGGTGGGTAAGGCTGTAGATAATAGAAGCCACCATCCTCGGGAGCCCATGTCCTGCCAGCCCCCCCTGCACACAGCATGCATCAGTATTAAGATAGCTGTGACTTTAACATTAGCCTGCCTGCTTAGGAGGCAGCAGCTCTCCTCCCAATGTAAGAGGAGGAGGTGTGAGTGAGTGTTGTATGTGCAATGCTCCTGCATGCTCTCTACTCAATAGCAACCAACCAGCTTGGGCTTTTGCAAGGACCTGACTACCTGCTGGAATCCTGACACCCTCCCCTCCCCCCCTTCTTCCCCTGGATGCTGTGCCTGCCTGTCTCCTCAGCACACTTGCAGGTAAGCAATAGTCTCATGACTGCACGCAGAGGGAGGGATGCCAGCAGCTTTGCTCCTTTATCTGTCTCTCCTTAGACCTTGTACATTTGCCTGGGGACAATACAAATACATTAAGGAGAGGGCAAAAAATGAGGAGGTCTGCAGGACTGAGCTGGTGTCTGCAGGAGAGGGGGCTTGTATTTGCTATAAGTACATGTGAAGTGGCATGCTGAGTTTAGGGCAGTATGGAAGATGCTATAGGGTGACTTTGACCTTATCTATTGCTAGTTATATTTCAAATGCCATAGAATAGTTGTGTCTATACATTCTGCACTATGTATAAGTAACCTTGGGAAGGAGATACAAAAGTTGTAGGTCACTAGTAGGTGCTGTCCTATACGTTACATACATGACATAAATACATATTGTATTGCATTGGGTCACATACGCCTGGTACACAATGTGTGTATATATATATATATATATATATATAATGATATATTATATATATATATTATATATATATATATATATATATATATATATATATATATATATGGGATGCGTGACATTGAGATGCTTGCAGACTTTGAAGAATAGCGTTAGTTTTACTTCTAAGTTGTCAATAAGGTCTATTCTTTTACGTTACATTTTCATTATCCTAAAATACAGAAGTTAGGAGCTGACACCATTTTTGGAGGGGTTCACTCTACTATTTCTACCCAGCGCCTCGCACCTCTTGTCTCTTAAAGTAATTGCTTCCATAGTGAATTAATTCTGTAATAGCTTGAATTAAAATTGCATTGCAGCCAGGAGGCCTTAGGGGATTCCGGCTCCCTCTCATTTTGAAATGTTGCTGTTTATTTAGGTTTTTAATATTTATTTATCTTGTTTTTTACTGTATATTAGATTATGCTGTAAAACCACATGGTTCTGCTGTGCTATGACACCAGTGTCATATAGCGTGTTATATTAATAACAAGGTGACGGGGCTCTGTTAGTGTGGATTATATTCATTAACTGGAAACTGGGACAGACTTCCACCTGATCTACAGTATATAACGGAAATAAAATTCCCATGTAAACTATATATATATATATATATATATTATATATATAGTTTACATGGGAATTTTTATATATATTATATATATTATATATATAGCTATTTTATTTTTGGCTATTTTAAAACTACTCCCCCAACTGTCACTTCTGTAACAGAGATATTGTTTGTTAGCTATTAATATAATCTATTGTATCATGATTTTGCTTCTTTAAGGGAGTTTCTAAAACTTTTATTTAAATGTTTAATTTGTGTTTTTATGTAATAGTTATCAATATTTATTCAACAGAAGTAGCCAACATTTTTTACACATATGTATAAGTCTTGGAAAAGTTATAGATTGTGTATAATAATAAAAAAATAAATATAAATAATATTTTTATTTGTTAATGTCGTGCTACTTTGTATAATGTTATTGCTCACGAAGAAAACTGGTTTATTATAATGTGGTTTTTTTTTTTATTCCTTACTGATGTCAAATGGTATGAATATCTATGTAATTTTTAAAGGCTGTGTTCTCGAAATCAATAAACCTCTCTGGAGTCTTGCCATTGCGCCTGCTGTATAACCACAGTTGGTGATGATATCACTAATAAGTTCTGGTTGGAGTTACTGAGGCAATGGAATTAGTCATTGAGGGACATTGAGTGACTTAGTTGAAAGAGTCATGGTAAGTAACTACCGTACGACAACGTACATTTATTCACGAGTTAAATGTAAAAGAAATACAACCTTTTCATCACGTCAGACTGCTTTTCAGAGGGGATATAATATAATGTTCAAAAGTTTGGGGTCACTTAGCAATATTCTTGTTTTTGAAAGAAAAGCAGATTTTTTTTCCCATTAAAATAACATGAAATAGAGCAGATATCCAGCACTGACAGGGTTAATGCTGTAAATGTCCATTGTAGATGGAAACAGCTGATTTTTAATGGAATCTCTTCATAGGTGTACAGAGGCCCTTTATCACTCCCATCACTCCTGTGTTCCAATGGCCCTTTATCACTCCATTACTCCTGGGTTCCAATGGTCCTTTATCACTCCATCACTCCTGTGTTCCAATGGTCCCTTTTATCACTCCAATGGTCCTTTATCACTCCCATCACTCCTGTGTTCCAACAGCACGTTGCGTTCGCTGATCCAAGTTTAACTTTAAAAGGCTAGTTGATCGTGAGAAAACCCCTTTTGCAATTATGTTACAACCAGAAATGTCCTTGTTTTCCATAAAAAGTGACCCCCAGCATATATATATCAACTAAAAGGGTTTATTCCTTCAACAATAAGTTTGCAGGTGAGCAAAAACATATTTGGTAGCTTCACCAAATACAGATTTAACAATGCATTATGCAGGGCCATTTCAGACCTTTTTTAGGCTTTTCGCTGAGGCTGGCCCTTCATAATGCATATCAGAGAGGGCGACCTAAAATGTTGAGTAAGCCCACTATTTCAGGAATTATGAAATCAGTAGTGTTCGATCTGGGTCATCATGGATTTGGGCATAGGGTACACTAAAGTGCATGCCAACTGGATGCACCCCAAAAATCTGCCGTTGTAGCAATTTCCTTTTTATAGATCACCCCAAAGTTCACGGATGGCACGTGTGATAACTTCATCAAATGGGCTTGTCCTATATGACAGCTTGTGAAAGGGTTAACCTCAACTTCAGAAACATATACTCCAAATAGATAGAGAAATGTTAATTGAGTTAACAAAGTCATTTGTAAATTGAATTATCAGAATTAGTTGCCATCTCAGCATGCGGAAAAAAAATAAAAGAAGCGAATGTTCTATTCGATATTCTTTAAAGTAAAAGCAATGATTACTGTCTACTTGTATTAACCTCACTTAACGTGACGGCGGCACAGTCCCGTACCTGGCAAACTACAAGCAAAAGGTTCTCTGGAAATCACTGAAATTAGTTTTATGGATGTCTGAAATCCATGTTACGCTATCTGATTTCCTCCGGCAATACCGTTAGCGAAGTAGGAAGAAATATGCAAAGTGATAGTATTGACATGTATAAACGTATGCGATCAATAACTTTTATATCAATATTGCTTTGTTTGAGGCTAATGTGCGTGCCGGGGATTATTTAGAAAAAACGTTGCTTGTAAAAAAAAAAAAAAAAAAAAAAAAAGTGCAAATCGCCATATCAACCAAGGAATCCTCCTGCTGATTATTTACGTTTTGCACCAAAACTGCTGCGTCCAACCCCCCCCCCCGTTGCCCTATATTTAGTGGGTGATATCGCTCAAAGGGGTCGTTTGATTAAAGAGGGAGTTTGCAGGAGAGTCGAACACTTCAGCAACTTGATATCGCTATGGATTACCAAGGGAAACCCCAGAGAGCTTCCCGTCATGAAGGTCTTATAATATATACACAGTATGGGAGCAATGGCGTATCTAATGCATAGCCAGTCAGTTCCCCCGATGTCCCGCTACAGCAGCGGTTCTCAACCTTTCACAGGGGTCGCCTAAGACCATCGGAAAACACATATTTCACAATATATAATTACATAATTTTATGGTTGGGGGGTCACCACAGCATGAGGAACTGTATTAAAGGGTCGCGGCATTAGGAAGGTTGAGAACCACTGCGCTACAGGGAGGTGCTTTCATCAACCCAACTGGCCCATTAATGTTATGGGGGATGTCGCACATAACAACCAATGGAATGGTTCCTTCTGGGTGGACCATACCATTGACTGCTATAGTCACACTTCACGCAATGGACTAGAACCAATGTTTATATATAACCCCTATTGTATCTATGGAACAATAAGTAAACCTGGTTTTTGGGATAGAGCTGATTAAGACTGAGTGACTAAATACATGTCCTTCAACCGCAGACCCGACCCAGGTTGGCGCCCCCAGTCGCCCCCCTCCAAGGCTGCTCTCATTACTGCATTAAAAGGCATGCAGGATTTGGTGAGGGACTGGATGTCAGGAATGAAGGAGAGAGCAGAGTCAAGTGTGACACCAAGGCAGCAAACTTGGTCTGTCGGATGGTAGAGTTGTCAACAGTAGGAGATATGTCAGAAATCGCGGGCAGAGGGGATGGCAGGATAACCATAAACTCAGTCTTTGTGAAGTTGAGCTTCAGGTAATGGGACACCATCCACAGGGGTGCTGCAGCTTCTCCCCAGAGTAAGTATTTTACTTCTTTGAAAGTACTTTACTATGACATCATTGTTCAGAAGATCCACTCAGTTTAAATTGACCAACCTGCCTTGGACATCCCGTGCCAAGCGCTGGAATCTGTTTTATCGTTCTTGCAAAGATTACATTGGGAAGAAATTCCTGTTACTGCTGTTTAAAAGTCGTAATGAGTTCCTAAAGAAAATAACCGGTTAACATCCAGATATCCAAAGGGCTTCTACAACTAAAATTAGCACAGTTTACATTCAAGATGCCTCTAGGTTTCAGTTCGCTACAAAATAAATTAGAAAAAAAAAAACAGATTAGTAGAGATTGCTTCTTAGCATTCTCTGTTTACACTGAGCTGTTCGCAATCTTATTTGCTTTATTTCTCTTTTTTTTAGAAGAAAACCTCTAAAATGCTTTTGTGGTATTAGGTTCCATAAGCGTATTTTTTTTCTGGATTGTTTACTTGTAAACACGCACAATAAATAAATATTGTTAACGTAATCATTGATTTTTGCCATCGTACATCTCAATATTTTTTTTTTATCAATGCGATGCATTCAATTTGCATCGTAATAATGCAGTTTTTATTACTACTAAAACTACCGCAATAACTTTTTGCTGGCGTATGATTTAGCTCCACATTATAGCGGCAGATGGTGGCTCTGGAATCACAAGCTTTTGATGGGTATTGGGAAGAAGAAACACAAGGTCCTTCCGGAGGGGAGGGGAGGGGTGGGGGTAGGGACGGGGCTTTGGGGTCTATTCACTAAAGTGGGAGATGGCAGGAGAGAGCTGTATTTCAGCTCCTTGGCGTCACTATACATGAAGAAGGTCCAAGGCCGTAGACCACCATTGCTTTTTCACCACCCTGGGCCGGTCAGGGGAGATCAGAGGTTCCCACCAAATGCCCCATGGTCCTACTCTGGCCCTACTCTGCAGGAGAGTAGGGCATCAGTATTCATCAGTATTATCCCATGAGATCCGAGACTGTTGGGAGGTATGATAACGCATAGTGAAGTCATGAACTTATCACATCTTCTTGGTAGTAATTATACCCCTAAAATAAGATTTTTTTTTGCTGCCCATCACGTTAAAGCATAAGATACACTTTGCAGATAACTCTACAGCGCGGTGAGACTTGCGCTATGAAAATGCCCTATTTCATTACAGCGTTTACCCGACCAGCACTTTCCACGGCCAGAACAATTCAACGAGGCACTATAAACACATAATAGATATTTGTTAGCACAATAAAATATGTAATTGGTTAAGAGATTAATCTCAATTTATTGGACAGAAAAATCAAAAGTAGGCAAGCGGAGAAACGGAAAAATGCATATTTAGAGCCCTCAGAAGGAAGGTGGTTACCCGGCGTGAAATATATCTTAAACTATTTTATATTAACTCGGTGAGAAATCTTGACAGCGTCTGCCTTCCAGGTAGTGTGAATTTGGAAATATCTCCATTTAAATGTAGATCTGCGGTTTTCTCTCGGGGGCACTTGGTGAATCTTTTGATTGAGCCTTCTGAAAGTAAAAGAAATAGCTAAAGATTTTCCCAGCGAACAGAAATCCTTTAAGCCATTTTCTGAAAATAATGATTTTAAGGGTTCATAATATTATGATTTTTTATAGTGAGTTTAAAATCCTTTAGTGTATCGGCTTGCCTGGTCCCCCCTTTCTTTCCAGTTAGAATAAGCCGTACTAAATGCTTTTAGTAGGGACACAGGGGAGTTCTACAAAGCATCAAGAAAGCATAAGCTGTTACCAGATGTAAAGTCTGCTATAAATATGTTAAAACTGCTGTTTTGGATGTTTACTCACAAAATAAATTTCGTTGTTTTTTTTTTCTTCTTCTAAATTTAGAACAGCATTCCAGCATTCTTGAAATGCACTGTTTTCTTGAAAATATTCATAAAAATATATGCTGGATCGTTAGATCGGGGGTTGTATTTGGGAATATAGCGAGAATGGCCATGTGTGTGTGATGGCTCATGGTACATGGTGGGAAATATTGAACGTGTGATTACCTGAAGAATTTTTTTCATACCAACATTTGAGTTCCCGTTACACGTTATGTGGTCTATGTCCACACCTGGGAACTCTCTGGGTTTCACCTGGAGTCTCCGGCTCACTCTGTTTTTCTTCCAGGGTGCGAGAATGGTGTTTAGCCACACTCCCTAGCCTATTTCCCTCCTTCTTCCATACAGTGCAAAGCTAACCCGCCCACATATGTTACAAGCCCTGCCCCCTTAGTAAGCCACTCCCCCAAAGCAGGTAGTTTGACCTCGGAAGTTCTCAAGTATGGTCATCATAGATCAGTACTAGATAATGAAGCCGGCGATGCCGAGGACACAATGGACGGGATGATAACTCTTGCATATCAAAAATCTCTTTGTAAATAACGTTTGGGGTGTAAACGGTTTTACTTGAGGGTACCGAGCGACTCGGAGTGAGACAAGAGCTCTAGAGAAACTGACACACAATTGTCCCGGACTAAATATGGCTCGGGACAAATATATTCCAACCTTACTTAGGTCTGACCCCGACTTTATGCTCATTGCAAAACTTAAATGAAAGGAAGATCTAAGGGGCTACATCGTATTGCCGGTTCCTGGTTCTGTATCATTTATATTACCTGACATTTGCAACAATGCACTGTATGTACTTACAACGATAGGGGTTTTTTTTTTAGCCTAAAGGGCTAATTCCGGTATAATGCCAATAAAATTGGCTCAAGGACGTAAGGGCAAAATGCCAGTAAAGTTGCCACTTGAGCATGACACTGGTTATCAAACAACAGTGTATTTTACTTTGAAGGTAAGTGGGCGTTTTGCCATTAATTTAGCTTTAAAAAGCCATTAAAGCTTTTATTCTTTAACTGCGTTACTCAGTTAGTTACCCAAGTCTGGGTTATTGTTATAGAGATGCTCTACTCTTGGAACCCCACTTCAGCCCAACGTTGGTATTGATGTGTATGCGTGGTTGCCATTAGTCCCAAGAGTAGACCTCTGACAGCTGGGAAATTAGTCTTGTTGTTGGCTCTTACCCCGGCAGTTTGAGTCTGACAGATACTAAGTAACTAAAATGGAAAGGAAATATTATGTTAGAGGCCTGGGGCATGTAATGGAGGTATTTTGTAATGAGTGGGTTTTTAATAGTTATATGTAGAGTGTAGGTCACACGTATCCAGCAGCACATATCCACACCTACGTCATCAGGAGGCCACGACACTTAACATCCAAGCCCCCCCAACATAATCAGTCCAGCCCTGGATGTTGCGATCACCTTTTGTTGTGCCTTGTGTAAAAGATGCGATCTAAATACAATTGTTTTTTATCTCAGATTCTGGCATTGTAAATAGAATTGCGTTGATAACTCTAAAGTATTGTTAGGTTAAGCAGTGTGATGTAATTATATAATAACATTTTAGTGTTCCACTTACTCATCAGTCAGTTTCTATTCTGGAGAATGTTAACTCCTGAACGTGGTGTATATTAAGCTCTTGCGAATTAAAATAACAAGGCTTTGAAAACGTTCTAAGTTAGTCTATTTATATATATTATAAGTATTACAAATATCTTTTAAGTTTGCAACAATATAAACACAATGTATACACTACATAGAGTATCACTATATCATCATAAAATTGTTTGTTTTACCAACATTAAGACAAGCAGTGGAATGCTGTAAGATATAATTTTCGTTGCATTACATTCACAATCTGGGATAAAATTGATCATTTATTAAAAGCAAATATGTGTTTTAAGGCTATATAGAACTATATACTTTCCAGTTTTTTTAATTTCCCTCACCCTACCTTGAGTGAGGGAGGAGGGGGTCTAGGAGAACTCTTACATTATTTATTGTTAAATGTTTTTTTTTAAATGATTTATATACATAACACTGAACTCGCATGCCCTCGCCTGTAACTCGCATTTAAAGTCCCATACCCTCGCTAGCAAGATTAGTTAATCTGTGAGTTGTTTACCGACAGTGCGACTGGAGTCAAGTCTGGTAAAACAATTTAATCCATAACTTGACTGATTACTCAACTTCTACTGAATAGACCCACTTGTGCTTGCTCGATAACGAAATAATACACATGTCATTAACCCCTTAATGACAAAATGCATTGTTTTCGATGGGTTTAGGGACCGCCCATTGTTCTTAAGGGGTTCATGGCAGATTTTATAATCTCTCCAACCAGCCCCATGCACATAAGGGTGGCTCTGGTGCAATGCATTACAGCCACCTGCCTGAGGTGCCCTGGCTTAGTATACCCCCAGTATATATACTGTATACATATATCAGCCAACTATGCATTAATACAGCCATACACAGTTTATACGTCTTCGATCATTGCAGGTCTGGACTGGTGCCTCACACGTAAGTTAATCAAGATGCCTCTTAGATCCTGTGTGTCTGCCAGCTCGATACACGCGGTTCCATGTTGCAAAAGTGTATGAGCATAGTTCTCAGCCGCGTGAATCCCTCTCTGATTCTCTTTGAAAAAGAAGCATTTAATTGTTTTATAGAAATTAAAAGTAGACAGATGACTGGCTCGTGATACATCAATGGATATGTAAAGAGCTTTGGTCTAGCTGAACTTTAGATACTTAATCTTACACATCGTTGTTCCAGGTGATTGGGAAATTTCAGATGTGGTTTCAGTTTACAGACAGGGCAGAGTACTCTGGTTACTGCAGGTCTCCGGAGTCTGCCATTACTAGGAAAGATAGTGGGCATATAATTTGTGTGGTTCTGTATGCTATATACGCCTATAATGCTTATTTAATACGCAGGATCTACTACTTTTATTTATGTTCAGCATGAGGAAAGGCAAATTAACTTCCGTTCAACAAGGCATCAGCACACTCCCAGCAAATACATACTGAAAATATTTTATAAAACCACATATCTCACATAAAAATATTGGAGATCCCGTCACATGGTCCTACCCCAAATACTAAGATGGCTGTATTACTTACCATCGAGAATTTTGTGTTTTTTTATGACTAATGGAATAGTAAATAAGTGGAACACATCATAGATAATTACAAATTAAAAAGGCTAATTAATACTACATTAAATAAATAATAACATTTTAGTATTTTTGCCTTATAAGCTCTGTTATAGCTTGACTCAGGCTCCAATTTTGATACTGAAAAGGGTTAATACCCCCCTTGTTCTACTGAAAGTTTTGTGTTAATTTCAAATAATGTCCGCATTTATTCCTTAACTTTATTATCTCTCACTGTAACTGTCTATTATTTTAACTAATGACATATAAGACATAATTTGTACTTTTTCAGCTCCATTCTAATATTCTTTATATGTATTAATCTTAAAAACTACAGGTCTAAAAACTAAACTAGGTCTAATTATTGCTTTACCGTATATATTGTAGAGTAAAGCCTGGTTTGGGTTGCTTTAATGAGCTTTGTATCCACAAGTGTCACCATATACTTCTCCAAGATCATTCCACTAACTTCAGTCCATTAAATAAAATGTTGACTTTAAAATGCTTTACTGTGCATTTATAAATGTTAAACCCAATCAAGATGACAAACTATGCGTTCAACGTTTACTTAAACATAGTTATTTAGTTAGGATATTCAAAGTTTTATATATATATATATACATACATACATACATACATACATACACAATTATACACCAATAATGCTTTTTAACAAATACTGGGGTGGCAACACATGTTTTTAATAAAGTTGTAGTCAGCCCTGTCACAACTAAGAAACGTTCAGGGGAGGGCTGGCACCTTTTGGCCCCTGGTGAGCATGTAAAGCCGAGTGATTACCCCGGGCCCTTCCGTACTCCAACTAACACACACGCTTACGCTAACATACTCAGCTCTGCTTCAGTGACCAGGCCTGCTCAAATCTGGGAAGTTTGTTATAGATTTTGTACCTAGAAGTCGCTTTGATTTTTCACTCGTCCACTTAAAATTTTTTAAACAATGAATACGTTGGTATGGCAACCGGTAAAGTTCCTTCCTTAAGCCGTCCATTTAAAAGGAACACGGGTAATAGCGTTTAGTTTTATTTTTGATGGTGGTCAGTAGTGTAGGTAGGCAGCTGATGGTTAGCGGGTGGTAACAGGCGATGTTAGCGTTCATTATCTGGTAGCACACGGCTCTCCTGCATGTTAAATAGGAAAAGGTTCCACCTTCCTACAAGTATCTGTGACACAACAATCCTTTGATCAATGTCACTTTTTGTACATTTTCTTTCAATTTGTATATCAGCGTGGGCATAATCCCCCCGTGGTAACTTAAATGTGGGAGGGGGGGGGCCTTTTTTTCTCAAGCAGCTTTCCTGATGGGGAATCCAGTGGCAGTTCCTTTGAAGCGTATGTAATTGATTATCATAAATTTATTTTAAAAAGGAGACGTAGGAAAGAATCCAACGTGATGTTTTGGAATATATCTCGCTGCCCGCGATGTTCTTGAGGGAAATGTAAGGTTGCAGAAATCATTTCATGCCCTGTGTGTTTTTGAACATAAATCAAAGAAATTGTTGGCGAGTTCTCAATGTTCTTAGAAATGGTTTTATAATAAACAGTGGCGGGCTGTTTTTACATAGCTTTTTCATACTGGGGATCCCTGCTTACGGTTTAACAATAGCATGGAAATTGCAATTTTTTTGTAGCATTTCAGAAACTGACCTATAAGATGCCTATTTCAAAAAGGGGCAGACTTTAGTGTAATTTACCAAAAAAATACGCCATTAATCGATGCAGTGTATTATGTTCTTTGCTACAAATGACAGCAGACAAGCATTGCACTTGGTAGCAATTTGTGTTTGTTACTCTAATTATGTTGCATTTTTTTGTTCAAATTTAGTGAGTTTTTAAAATTATTTTACATACTTTTCTTGGCCAATTAACAGTTTAATGATATAAGAAAAATGCGGTGATGGAACCTTTGGGCATCAAGCTGTTTTTAGGCTGCAATACCTATCATGGCTCATATGGACTAACCAGAGAAGAAGCCAGGGAAGTAGACCACCTTATCCCAAGTACGCTAGCTTTTCATATCTGAAAATGTAGGCTTCATTAAAGGGGTTAATAATATTGGAGGTCCAAGTTCTCATCCATGTTCCTTTCTATTGTAAACGTATATTTAGTTATAATAGTCAAAACTTAAGAGTCCAACATGGCATGGTGGAAACTAACCTCCCTCGTGAATCAAATTATTGTACCAGAGACCTCTCCATCAGAGCATTCTCCAGACAGGAGAAACATAGACTTATAGTGAAGACCTAACTTCATTGGCACCTCCAAAAACAATATCATAATGAGTGGGGATTGTCACCAAATATAACATGGTTGCTTACAAAGGCAACCTCTGAGTGAGTAGATACATTTCGTTAACCCCTTTCCCTACCGGTGACGTACCTGGTACTTCCTGGTTGGGTGTCACCCACAGACCGGGACGTACCAGGTACGTCCTCGATGATGCGCGATCCAGCGTCGCTATGGACACTGGGATCGAGAGGGGCGGCTGCTACTGACTGCTGGGTGTCCCCAGCGATCCGTAGCAGCCACTCCCCCTCAATTCCGTGCACGTGATCGCTTTGCAGCGAATCACGAGCACGGAATTAAAATATTTAAATAACGCCGGTCCTGAAGGTGCTGTTGCGCGTGAACAACATAAATTGCACTCTCTAGAAGCTGAGCAAATAAACCTTTGCAGAATCATTTTCTTTTATTCCGTGTTTTGAAGGTCTAATCACGTTAAAACAACACAGAAATTTTGAGGAAAGGTTTTTTCAGTGTCTCCGGTTTCTGTTTTTGTGTCAGAGGACAATTAGTCATTGCTGACAAAAAACAATTAGCATGTGTTAAACTTTTGCTTGATTAAATAATGATTTCAGTATAGGTTTTGGGCATCCAACGATACTAGGAATCGGGTTCCTTTTGCTGATCTAGTTGTAAAAAGTTCAATTGGTGGAACGGCATCTTTAACTGTGAACAATAGCGTGTTTAATGCCCAAACAGTTATCCTATTGTTAGGTTCATTAAATGTTTCTGGTATTGTGGATGTCGCCACAATTTCGCTATTTGTCACAATGAACCGCATAAGACATGAGAAAAAGTAAATATGTGATTTTTAATCCAGCAAGAATGTAAAGCATTAAACTTAAGTTATTATGTACCGTGGACTATGGTTTATATTAGAAAAGGTAAACATGTTTTCACATAATTAATATTTGCAAAAATTAGTAATAAAATCTAAACACACATTTGCGATGTTAATTTGCCTGCGCAGGTCTCGCTGTGCTAATCTCTGGGAGGTTTTTTGTTTTTTTTTTAGAATTTTGCAAACTAGATCACATTTTGCTTTTCTGTTCAGCGTGAGCATATCTTAACGACATGCCTCGCTGGATAAATAATACGAAATCGCATACACCAGAAGCTAAAATGGTTTGAGCCCCTAAGGGGTTTAGCTGGGTACTGCTGGTCAGAAACAACTTTGCGAAGATTCTGCACGGAATACATGATGTCTTTTTGTTAATTTGATTGTGTAATTAGGGCTTTGCTTGCCATTGAAGTCTACCAGTTCTATTAACTAACTGCGGCGTTCTTATTAAGTTTAAGGTTATTGTGCGACTTAAACTAATTATCTATCTATCTATCTATCTATCTATCTATCTATCTATCTATCTGTCTGTCTGTCTGTCTGTCTGTCTGTCTGTCTTGTCTGTTATGATTATAGCTTTAGTCAAATATATAAGAAGCTTTTACATGTATATTAGTATAATATAAGCTTATTCACATTTATTCAGGCCAGGCTGGCAATGATGGGGGCCCTGGCAGTTTAAGACGTAGCACGGCAGCACCCAGATTTTCCGACGTCGGCCGGCAGCGCAATGCCATTTCCCCGCTGTGCAAGATGTATAGCCATGTATTGTATAGCCTTGTAGGCCACTGCTGGCTGATTATGCTGTATCATACCTCGCAACTTCTACCCCTGGCGAGAGACAATTCTCGGCGAGACTGTGACCGAGGCAGGGGCGAGGGGGATAATACCTTAAAAAATTATATTCACTGTGCTAAAAATATTTAATAGAACATTGTATTGTCCTAGGCAGCCCCCTGAACAAAGAACTTTAAAGTACTTTATCTGCCAAACCTTTAGTAGAAGCTGCAGCTCCAGAGATGCTTAGGAATGACTCCTCCGTTGTCTGTTGCTTTGCTTCACCGATTGGCTGCTTGAAGCTTCTTGCCTATATGTACTGGGGGGTCTTTTTGGACCCCCATGGAACACCATGGACATCTCCCGCAATGGCCAATAGCCTTGGGGCGGGTAAGGGGCAAATGCATTTGGGTGGAGGGGGATTCTGCATAACCCCCGATGCGCTTGCAATGGGGCACCACTAAAGTTTAAAGGGACCTCAAAGCGATAAAGGAGTTTATCTGTGACTGCACTTCCTTTTTTATTGGTACGTTTCTTTTCCATTCCCCCAGCGTATACTTCCTGTTCCTTTGTGTAGAGCTTGGGATCATTTAAATAAAACACTACAAAATTCCTTGGATTTAACTGTAAAATCTTAGCAGCTTTCGGCAGTAGATATGAAACAAATTCATCAAAAATAATTTGAGAACATAAGTTTCCAGAAATTCTTTGTATTATATTTATGATTAGAAAAAGCGGAAATATTTTGTCTGCTATCCGGACATAAAACATTATATATATATATTTTGTTTTTTTGCACCAAAAGATGTTCTTCATAATCCTTGAACTCTACACGTAAACAAAGTCAGCTCCAGAGTCCCCCAGATGAGATTTGCTTTAGATATTTCCTGTCAAAAACATTGTGATAAATAATAACTATTCTGAAAGGGAAAAAGTCACATTAATCAGATGTCACAGTTTAGAACAGTATATACAGCTGGGGTTAGGAACTCGGTGAATGTTCTGGGAAAAGGCATTCCTTTGGCGTTGCTCGATTTAAACGCGATTTTCTTATTCAGTATTGGGGTATTTTAACGGTAAGACAAAGCTACCTCTGGCATAACAGGTGTCGGTTTGGTTCACAGATGCCTTGTTGTTCTTTAGCTCTATAGAAGCATAACACTCCATTAACCGAAAGACCTAACGTGGCTCAAATCCAGAACAGAAACAGAGCTTTGCTAGAAAATCCTAAATTGTGGTTATCTGTTACACACAAAATCCAAATTACATACTGTACATTGAATTTTTTTAATTGGCGGGGGCATTAATAATAAGATTGTCTCAGTTTTCGCGTGATAGTCCTGATTTTGGGTTACTGTCCTGTGTAGCTGCCCCACTGTCTCGGTTTTGCGGGCAGTGAAGACCATGGGCAGCTGGGGAGATCTGAATGACCCATGGAGCTGGAAAACCAATAGAGGTCTCTAATGCCAACTGATAGCGCTCTGAGCTGGTGAGGTGGGCACAGGGCCGGCCCTACAATGGAGCCGAGTGGGGCAATTGCCCCAGGCGGCACTTTTGAAGGGGTGGCACTTTTTTTTTTTTAAAGTGGAGGAGAGGGGCGCCGAGTGGTTTTCGCTTACCCGCTCGGCGCCCCTCTCTCTCTGCGAGCCCTCTAGCTCGGTCTTGGTGCCGGCTTGCAATGCTGAGCGCTGGAAGTGACGTCAATTTCCAGCGCTCAGCATTACAAGCCGGCACCGTGGGAGAGCAGGGAGACTCGCCGCAGGACTGTGTAAAGGTAAGTACAGAGGGGGGGGATAGATAATGGCGTCGGTGAAGTTTAAAATGCCGCCCCCCGGCGTCGGCGGGGGGGCGGCATTTTAAACTTCACCCCAGGCAGCATTAAGTGTTGGGCCGACCCTGGGTGGGCAGGTGGCCATGCCTCTGATCTTACCCACTTTACCACCTGACCCCATCAGAGTGGCACCCTCCCAGCATCAGGTGTCGTGATTTGGGCGCCAGAAATGTTGGTTATGTAACATAAAATTTGACAATATATAAATCTGACAATAACATTTATACTCATTAACTGCTTCGCGACATACTATTACGCTCTATAAAACAGGCCCTAGATGACCGTGTACCTAATAGTACGTCCTATGTTTAGCAGAGATGGTTTCCCTGCCGGTACACGTGAGATCAGGGTGTCATTAGACCTCCTGGGGTCACCTTTATCAGCAGGACCCAGAATCTCTAGCTTCCCCCTAACTGATCCGTTATTTCTAGTTTTACTCCTGAGTCGTGTTTAACTTGAAACCAGCATGACATCTTTCTCAGAGTTTCCATGGGCGCTTACTTCAGATGCCTAGTTTCTGCTCATTTTGCATGTCTTTGGTCCTATTGGAGTCACCATGCGACAAGTAAAATATAGTAACCCAACCAAAAGCATTCTTTCCTTTTTTGCCCATCTTTAGAGAAGATTTGAGAACTTCCCCTAAACGTACCATGCTTTCCTTTCCTCTTGTAAGGCTGGCATTGAAGTAAAACCTTTTCTTTTTCCAGCCTAAAATATTAATCCGGTCACTTTCCCTCTGACAGAGATCTGCCATTTTTGGTTTGTGACTACAATTCACATCATCTCCAACCATCTTCTGTTTACGTACAGAATTCCGGCGGTTATGCATTCCGAAGTGCCTTTGGCATTATGTGTACTAGCTGGCTGGCTGGCTAAGGATCTTGGGAGTCATATTCAGCATCAGCTGGAATGCCAGAGGTTGTCTATCCCTGCCCCGAACGCCTGGCACTAACTCAGTTGAAATGTGATGCCACTGGGTTTCACTAAAGGTTTCCTTCCGCAGGGCTGCGAAGAGACATCAGCTGCTTCAGCGTATACATAACCAGAAGAGAGCAAATCAACCAGCTCATTGAGCAAGCTGTTAACCTTCAATCCTTTACATATACATTTCCCTTTCTCCCGAGATCTCCTCTTCATCAACGAAGTTTCCATTATCGTGGCAGATTTAGTAGGATGTTCCTCTTATCAGATCGGAGCTAAGATTGCTGGCGTGTGGTAGGAAGACTTCTTCCTTAAGACAGTTTGTCCTTGAAACTGCACCAAACTCTTAGAAGGTCTCGGATTCTGTAAGTACCGTATATTAGAGCAACAATGGTTGTAGGACGCGTCTGTATTCAGGCACCTGTTCCTAGACTCAGATTAGTGGACGGCTGGGGAGTGGGGGGGGTGAGTCGAGAGAGGACGAGGAAGTTAACATCAGGATTCTCTTTCTTTTTTTTCTTTAAGACAAATCAATGTTCGATCCGGTTACAGTGACTTTGCAGCACATGGGGGGGTTTTTTGCACTTGATGGGAATATCTGAACTCTCGTTTGCCTGTTCTGTATGATCTGGGGGACAATCTAAAAATTTAAGGGAATTTAATCAGAATTTTAACATTTTTAGGCTAATGTTTGTATGTTCGCTCCTACATGTAAAATGAGTAAAAAAGAATATATATATAATTTAAATAATGCCAATACAATTGTGTGTTTTAATTGTGTATCAATAATATTATATATACATTTTATTTTTTTATTTTTTATTTTTTTTTCTATATACAATTTTTTATTTTTTCCCAAATTGGGAATATTTTGCCTGGTGGTTTAGATTCCATTTCTGTTAACTTTGCTGAGATTGCAGGCTGATCTTAAGCAGCATTTGTATTCCGTACACACGCAGCTAAATAAATGCACAGGACAAAAGAAAGGCTTAAAAAGGGGACATCTTTATTACCCTTGAAGGTTTTAAGAAACGCGAAACAGATTAATGTCAGAGAAACCAAGACACGCGTCCTCGTCACGACCACATCCGCAAATAATGTTTCTCTTTTATTAAATTCCCAATAGTTTTTGGGTAGTGCGCTCCTGTTCTGGTAATCAAAGGGTTCAAGACAACTTAAAAAAAAAAAAACTATTTTTTTCCGTGACATGTTTGCATAATAGCTGAGTTTTTATATATATAAAATGTATGTGTTCTGTGTATATTTATCTATATGTTCCAACTTCCGAGAAGCTAAATTTGATTTAACCAATAAATGTTACATCTGGTAACCATGGATTCCTCCGCCAATAACAGGAGAACGCAATGACTTGTTGTAAACAATACAAATGAGTCGGGGTAGCAGAACCAACCAAACATGAAATGATTTTAATAGAAATTACGATAAAGGTCATGTGACGCTATCTGCATTAAAGGCATAGGGGCTGTTTAAGCAGATTAAAATAATGGTTACCATATGGCATCTTGTGGGGCGGCTCAACTTGTGTTTTTATTTGATTGGCCACGTGAGTTTCCAGAACGGTGGCTGCGGAGTGGGTCAGGACAGCTGGTGTTGGACTGTAACTCCCAACACGTGCAAGGTGCAGATGTAGAAAGCCCTTCAGAACCTACAAAGTCTACAGTTACTGCATAGGAGACCTTCCTGGGGGGGATAGCTCTTGGCACATACCTTATAGAAATATAGAATATGTCGGGAGATCGGACCCGTTCACCCATCTAGTCTGCCTCTTTTTCCTGCTTTAATGACCTTAATTAGTCCTTGGTCTCGTCTTTGACCAAACAATGAATCACATACTAACATGCCCAAGCCATCTCCCCATCGACTTTCACCCTCTGGTTCCACTGCCTCCCAGCAGCTAAAACTTCATTCTAGATGCCTATCGCATACGTGTATCAATTTCCTCCCCGTATTAGCCTTTACCACTTCTTCTGGGAGTCTGTTCTGTGTACCTACCATCTTCTCAGTAAACATTCCATCTGAGCGTCTGGTTTTAGAGTATGACCTCTTGTAACTTGTGTCCTCCTTTGAAATAAAATCCTCTCCTGTACTTATGTATTTAAATGTTTCTATCAGATCCCCTCTCTCTCCTCCCGGCCGTACACATTGAGATCCCTTGGTCTTTCTTGATTATATACCACTGATGCGGACAATTTACTACCCCAGGTGAGGCAGGAAACGCACACATTGCCTTAAAGCAATTAGCTCACCTGGGGCAGGTAATTGAAGTAGGGACTTTGGCGTAAGATAACAATTTAAGGATTTATACCTAGGGGCTTGTGTATAAAGTACGATTCGGGAACAGATGCTAACAATGCCGCAATCACCATAAAATCTATTGGACTTATAAATATGGCTCTGTGTACCTGAGTGTTAAAGGTGCTGTTCCACCTACTCTGATACCACTTTCATATCTAAATACAACATTCAGAACATTGTTCCTTATACTGACGAATGCTCAAGCCCTTCTGAGAACCAATGTCATCATCATCAAAATCATATTTCAGGGAATGTTTAATTGTCATGTGATACAAAGTAGACACTGTTATACGGCTATAAACTTGTTTCTGGTTGTTTTTTTTTATTAAACCTTTAGAGAAAATTAAATGACCAGCAGAGTTATTTTATTATTATTTATTATTATTGCTGCCTTAATATTTAACCGAGTGTTGGACTTAAAGAGTTAAGAGCAAGTATATCCCATTCTGATTGGATAATTCCACTGTTTGCCATGTTATACATATTGGTTGGAAGGCAGATACACCCGAGTGCTCCCTCGCTGTCATTCTGTCTGTCTCTAATATTGACGATTTCCGTCGAGGCTTCTGTTTATGTCACTTACCATTATCTTAGTAAAATGAAAGTATTGAGAAAAGGGAAATCATTTCTTGTTCTGTTTAATTAGCGTCACATTCTTTGTCTGTTCGCACAGACATACTCTAAAGGTCCTTTGCTGCCCAGGATGTATATGCCGGTCTTTTATTAACTTGTTTGAACAATGTTACTATATCGTCAAAGTTAGCCATGAAGAGTTGCAGGTTTTTGGGGTCTGCTCTTGGCAGCTGATGAGGTGTCATCAAGTAATAAAATAATTTGGAGTTGTTCCTAAGCATGCTTCCCAATTAGCCCAGTTTTCACAGGATAGTCCGGATTTCAGGCGCTTTTCCACATAGTTCCCCCATTGTCTTACTTTTGTGGGGATCGTAGGCCAGTTGGGGAGGTCCTCTGATTGCAGCTCCCATGTGGCCACCTTGTGAAGCTCTGCAGTTGATCTTCGCGAGGTGGCTCTTAGTGTACAGTGAGCTGGTGGTTCTACCCTAGACCTATGTGGACACCTGAAATGTTGGGAGGTACACAGCTGGGAACACAACATTGCAGTGGATGTCACAAGAAGCCAGGCAACTCTACACCTCCTGCCACCTCAATATTCCATCTCAACATAACAATGCAATATGAAGGTATTCATCCAGGGGTTTATCCAGCAAACCCCTTGTCTATGAAATGTTTCCAATCAATCAGATTATCTAATTTGACAATGCATAATGTAATGCATTTATGGGTTCGCTTACCTACTACTACTACCCAGGGAACCATCCTGTCTCCAGACCTACCGTGCCTTTTTCACCTTTGCCATACCCAGGCACTCCAAGTTAGATCAACGGTCCGCACAGACCTCCACTGTATTAAAAAGCTGGTTTTTGAGGGATATGTCTTATCTGGTTTGGTATAGCCCCAAACCAATGGTCACATTTGTGGCTAGACCCCTGGAAACCTTGGCAAGTGGCAAAGTCTAGAGCTCAGAGTCTCTGTGAGTCTTTCCTTTTGGGGTTCCATTCAATAGAACTTGGTGGAGTTAAGTCCTAGTTACCTAACAAGGTAACCAACATTCTCCCCATAACTAGTTGGGTAAGTGATCAAGTCCCAGATGCCATCATTGTGTAAACATTGTCCTATATGCAAATGCCCGGTCATTTGGCAACAGGTGAAAAGTAGCTTCCCCGATCTAATCAATAACCAAGCCTCCACTGAACATAGTTCAAGGTTTCTATCATAAAATTGAAGCATTGTATTTTGGGAAATGGAAAAATTAAGCAAAATAGTGTGCAACCAACCGATAATAAATGTAACAGAAGATAAAAGTACTTCTTGTACAGCATAAAGACGTAATATGCTATCGGTATAAATACATTTTATTCAATTACATCATCGGTATTCACTTGACAGATAACTGGAAATGCCTGGGCAGCGACATAGTGTTTGACAGATGCTTTCTACAACTACCAAAATTACCATTACTATTAATAACCGTAGCCTGTCTCAGGGATGGACTTTAAATAAAACGATTGTTTGTAGTACATAAGATGAAGACACAATTAATTTTTATTAGTGGCAAGCGCATTTATTTATTTATCTATGCAGGAGCTTTCATTTCATAGAGGGTCGGAGGCTTAAATGGAATGGTGGAAGCTAAAACAGCGAGGGAATTTAAACATGCATGGGATAGAGACATGGCTCGTGAATCTAAGATGAGATCAAGGACTGATGAGGTTTCAGTTTTTGCATCAGGAAAAATGGGCATGCACTGATGCCCCATGAACTGATGCCCCATGTGCCGATGTCCCATGCACAGACGCCCCATGAGTTATGTCCCATGCACATATGTCCCATGCACTGATGCCCCATGCACAGATGACCCATGCACTGATGCCCCATGAATTATGTCCCATGCACTGATGCCCTGCACAGATGTCCTGCTACGTAATCACCATGCACTGATGCCACATGCATTGATGTTCCATGCACATAAAAATGTAATGCATACTGAGGATTGCATGTGAATGTATAGTCTTAGGCAAACAGAACAGATATTCTTTCCATGTGTACAGTGTGTGTGCAAGTCCAGCCAAGTGCCCTGTAATAAAACATCAAAGGCACCATATTTAATAGGCAATGAGATCTAAAAGAGATTTGCATAAATTGCAGAAATTAAATGTATAAAAAAAACACATGAAGCACAGAAAGGACCCAGTCACCGCGTAAAGGCCTCCCTGTGTCCTCTAAACACCCTGAGTGTATGTTATATTAGCCATATTAGTATGTTGCTGTTAACATCTAGTAACAAATTAGTATTATTTCATAGCATCTCAGGGGGTACCCCCCCCCCTTTCAGCTACCCCCTGCCTGTTAGTCCTGTATAAGCATGCCTGGAAACCTCATAGGGTAGGCTGCCTGAAGCTCTCCCTCTGTTCTGGGGAGTGGTTTCATGAAGGGGTGGGGCTAGCACCAGACAACCTTTTGTGGGTGGAGAATAAATGGGAAGTGGGTGTGGTCAAAAGCTATTCCTCTGCTCGGAGAAAAAAGAAATTGATCCGGTGAACCCGGAGACTCTGCGTCAAACCCAGATACTTGAGTTACTCTACGGGATAAAAGTCATAGGAACATCCTGAAAATAGGACTTCCTTCCGTACATAAG
Organism: Spea multiplicata; assembly: GCA_009364415.1. Taxonomy (NCBI): domain Eukaryota; kingdom Metazoa; phylum Chordata; class Amphibia; order Anura; family Pelobatidae; genus Spea; species Spea multiplicata. The sequence goes on from VKOC01000005.1 coordinate 2,232,288, forward strand.
ACACGCCATTTTTTTTATCACAGAACACTGACGATACCAAATATCTTTCAACCTTTTTACTTTATGATAAAGCAGATATTTACATTATTTGAGAAGGGCTCGGACATGAGAATGATCCATAACTAATTGCTCATGCGAACCATAATTAACACAGTAACTCAACTCGTTCTGCGTTATAATTACATTCTCTAATCGTGACGGAAGTCATGGAAATTAATCGGGAATTTTATTGGGGATATAATTAGTGAGCTGAAGGGGTCCTGCTTATGGATCAAAGGAGCTTTTAATTATAGATCAGTGATGCGGGTCAGACGCAGTAAGAAAAGCCAGTGGTAAATCTTAGTGGTTGTCTGATGGTCAGAGAGATGACCGGCGCCCCCTAGTGCCGATGTATAACTCATATACCCAAGTTGTATTGTATAGTTACCCATGGTACAACTTTTTTTTTTTTGCAAAGGTCCATAATAGTCGTTGGTAGAAATACAGAAATTTTTTGTGAAGGGAAAGTGACAGCAAGGAGGTTGAGTGGAGAAAAATGCTTCAGGTGAATAGGGTAAAATATCTGGATTTCTGGCATGAGAGGGTTAATTGCTGAAGAGTAGAAAAAGGAAAAAAATGGAAAAAGGGTAAGCAGTGGAAATTGAAAAAAAGCCTATAATAACCCAATGTACATTTTTCCACCCGATATAATATGGGTCTGACAAACAGTGACAGGCCAGCCTTGTAGATTGAATTAGGATATTAGTATATGAGGGACATTTGAAAAGTTTTGAACGTCCCTTGCGTTTTATTATTTTAAAGTATATAATAAATAAATATATTTCAAGTATATATATTCAAATTGTGATGGCTAGAAGACTGGGTCAGAGCAACTCTTGTGGGGTGTGCCCGGTCTGCAGTGGTCGGTACCTATCAAAAGTGGCAACGCGGCGACAGGTTCATAGGCTGCCAAGGCGCGCGCGGGGGGGGTATGAAGGCTGGCCGACATGGCCAAACACAACAGACAAGCTTCTGTAGCTAACATTGCTGAAAAAGTTAATGCTGGTTCTGATAGAAAGGTGTCAGAACACACACTGCAGACCAGTCAGTACCGAAAGTACCTACAATGGGCTACGTGAGCATAAGAACTGGACCACAGAGCAATGGAAGAGGGTGGCCTGGTTCGATGAATCACATTTTGTTTTACATCAAATAGATGGCCAGGTGTGTCACTTACCTGGAGAACATCCATGGAGGCTGCACCTCGCAGGACTTAAAGAACCTGCTGCCACAGCACACCTTCAGAGGTCTAGTGGAGTCCATGCCTCGACAGGTCAGGGCTGTTTTGGTGGCAAAAGGGGACCTCCAGAATATTAGGTGGGTGGGCATAATGTTATGGCTGCTTTGTATATATATCCATGTATTAAGTGGATATAGAGGCAAATGTGATAATGTGATAGCCTTATTTGCATGCGCCTACCCAGAATCCCTTGTGGTTGTGGCAGCACCATGAGATTTCTGAGGGAAAAACAAGCCTTCTGGGTTGTCTGGTGTCTGTAGATGAGTGTTTAATAATATTTCTACTACCCCTTAAATATAAATGGAAGGGTTTCTATCACCTTTACCCACCATAACTTATGTAATGGTATGTCATGGCTACCCCAAGCCTCCAGTATTAAGCCTATATCCCAACCACATGCTGACAAGTCCAATTAAGGAAAAAACAGCTGTCCATGTGTGTTAAGCTTCACTGCTGGTCCCTGGTTTCTGGCAGGATTTGGGTGGTCCCCCACAGAAGTTCAAGGGGGAACTGGCATTCTGGCAGGATTTGGGTGGTCTCCCACAGGAAAAAAAAAAAAGCTGTCTATGAGGGGTGATCTGGCTATTGCATCTCTACCTGAGTTTTGTCATATATATATATATATATATATATATATATATATACATTTACTGAAGGCCATGAATGCCAGTCATCCTGTGTGTTTTTTGGTGTTCAACGCACTAAAATTAACTTGTTATTCAAAATGCTGATTTTGTTTTTGTTCACCAATTGCTGAATATAAAAGTTTTTGTTTTATGATTGTGCAGCTCTAGATCAGTTCTGTACAATGAATGATCAGTGGCGATGTGTGCCCGGGAATATATTGGACTAATGTACTCTTATGATGCCAGCGCAGCGCTGCCTTAGTGGTCACTTTGGTAAAACTAATATTTGAGTATTTTATTCCATAATAATTTATTTATATCTCGTAAGTTAACGAGTATTGTTTTTCCTAGAAACGCCAGATAAAAATATTCAAACTTTTCTGTCGTAATATAATCCTGCCGGGAACTGTAAGTGGCATGTCTGACATTTAGCGGTATATTGGGTTGTAATGGGATTTGCATGGAGCTCACCCCGGACGCATGCAGCTGGGAGTCCTATCTCTGCGTGTACGCCATATAGTCCCTCTTACCATACATGAGTAAAATCTCTCGGGGACATGGATATGAAGATTATGTCAATGTCAATGTGACAAAAAGGAGTTTCTCGTGTCATTCAGAGAAATAGCATTCTCTGGCTTACGATTGTGTCCTCAACAGAAGAAACCGATTGGCTGGGGGCAGCATGTAAAACAATGTCTTTATTTAAATTTTTATGTAACAATCTATGTAGATTATGTAGATTTTGATCCATTCCATCAAGTATGCCCGTGGCAGCCTTTTTTTCCCACTGACAGGGTGGAAGATAAGCGGAACAGCCTCCCAGCAAAAATGGTAGAGGAATTTAAACATGCATGGGATAAGTGTGAGGTCTGTCCTGAGTTTGAGAGAAGACCATGGAACAAATAAGGTTTTAGGCTATTTGACAGGGAAAATGGGTGATGGATTGAATGGGTCTTATCTGCTAACACATTCTATAATAACCCTAAAAAAGAACCTCCCCAAATAAAGCTGATATCCAGCAAATCATGCTGCTCTTAGGAAGTCACTTTTTTATTTTTTTATACCCATAATCCTTGAAAAGTCTTTAAATATCTGACCTAAAGCAAAGTAGAAACACCGGAGGGGTCTCGACAGCACAAGAAGTCAATTTCAATTGTTCATAAAAATGCTTCGTACCTCTCCAGGTCTTGGTCTCTCGTTCTTCTTTGAGGTATCAATAACTTTTTTGGTTTTGTTTTTCTGGGACACCTGCATGGTCTGTGATTATTACTCTAGAACGTTCAAGCACTGGGTTCTCATCGCTCTTCTAACGCACTCTGACTTCAAAGGACCATAAATCCGATAGGAATCACATTTGTTCTAACAAGGTCTTTTTATAGAAAGCATCACCGCTGGATTCTATATATGATGTGACAACGAGGCAGGACTCGAGACCACAAGTACTCAAGTATGTGATAGCAAATTGAAGAGCTTAACCTATCAGGTGAAAAAAAAGGTTTCAGTAACAACTGCGGGAACACGGAAACCCGGCCGGAGTTTATTGCACTAACCTAATTATCGGTGACATGAACGTGTTACCCGGATACTGTTACTTCACAATGCCAGATAAGCGTTGGGTTTGCAACAGTTGGCCAGCTCGCTGTATACAACACTTTCTGCTTTGCCTTCCTGTATTTTTTCTGAACTCGGTTTCATTATATTTTTTTAGAATATGAGTCGGGGGGGGGGGCTCATAAATACAAGCCCTTAATTAAAAATCATCGCTCAAAACAGTAATGAAATATTAAAAGGAGCTGCTGTTGAATAAACAGGTGAGTAACAAGGTCTCCTATGGAGATGGTGCTTGATGTCCCTGCTGGGCTACAGAGTCCCATAAGGAGCTAATAGAGAGAATTTGTACAAGAATTACATATTTATCTCAATTTTGTGGGGTTATTTTTTATTTTTTTTTAAACAAATGAGCATGTGCATAATGTTCCTTGGTATCTGCATAATTAAATCTATTACCTGTAAGGGATGGAGGTCATTGAGCCCTCTTACCAGAGAATCTGGACCATGCATCCCTGCTTTTTGTGGACAGTAGGGACCATGGCCCAGTTTGGGAGATCCTCTGACCCAGAGATCCTCTGACCCTGGAATAGTGCTCAAAATCATGACTGCCCTGTAAAAACCATGAAAATCCCTTTTTTTTCCCTATAAATTCCAAATGGTGGGATAGATTTAAAGACAATCCACACGTTTTCCTTTACCTCCACGCGTTAAGGAGAAAAGTCTTCTATCGGTGATAGAGCGAAGATCTGTCAGCTACTGTTAAGTACTGAGAAATATTTTGCAGGCAGGCAGTTTGATTAAGCCTTGTTTTCTTTTCTCTAAAAGTATTGTTGGATTTGAGGTGGATTTGTGCTTTTGGGAGTTTTATAAATAATGATCAATAAACCTGTCCGCTTGGCTTGGAGGTTCCGCCGCTTCAGTTGAGTGTTACTGGAGAACGCAATGCGAATCATTCTGGGGATTTATGTATCTCAATTTCATTTGCTGCAGAAATGGAATTTTTTTTTTTATGAAAGCAAAAAATCATATTGGTTTCACTTAGCTTTTTTTTTTTTTTTTTCACCTGGTCTGCACTTAAGCAGCGTTAATACATAACCCGGAATAAGTACTATAATTATATTTACTTATTTATGATCAAGGTAACAGTCAGCGCTGCTTTCAATTTAACACATCGATGGTTACTACTGTATATCAGATTCTGCAAATATAAAAAATGTTAATAAAATCTCAAACACCAAATTCATTGGCCACCGCAGGTGTAGCTCGGATGTGTGGCACGGAGCACTAATATATGGCAAACCCTATTTCAGTTTAATCTAGCCACTTCTTTATAGGGAGTTTTTATTTCAAAACATACATTATTAATCACTGGTATAGTTGAGGTGAGATACAGAAAACTGTTTATTTGGAATTAAAGGAGCATTCGGATCAGTTTTGTTTTGAATAAAAAAATGTTTGGGTAGGAATTTCCCGGTATCCTGCCTTCATACTCAATACAGGAGCGGGCAGGGGTAGACAAAGTGTCCGTACAAGGACGCCAGTGTCCGTGGCAAGGTTTGTGAGGTCCATGGAACATCATTAAAATGTCCACCACAGCCCTCAGTAAAAGTCCACCATGAGCAATGTTGGTGCCTACCCCTGGGAGTGGGAGAGGGCAGGTTTGGCTAATGGTGAGTAGGAAGAAGGGTAAGAGGGACATGGTGGATTTGGTTAGAATAACTCACAATACCATCCCAAACATGTAAGGTGTTTAACCTAGGACATCTGAATTGGCTAGAGGCAGAGAGGTGGCATGGCCAGAACACGGCGGAGACGAATTCAGGATCGGGACCCCCTGTGCACCATACCTGAAGACCAATCCCGCAGTGGTCAGCTTCAGAGTGACTCAAGGTGGCCATATTTGTCAACAGAACAGTCCTCCGTTGATTTCAGAGCTTCTTATGCCAGGTCCGAGGATTACTGCAGTTCGTCCTAATAGATTTATAAATACAATTTGCTAAAGCTAATATCTATAGTTCATAATTAATGTAATTGTGTAACTTTTGCATACTGCCTGTCATTTGTATATGTCAAAGACTTATGCTGTACTCTGCATGTTTCCAACTGCCCTGATTTTGTTTGTGAGCGGAACATAGTGTGATGTCATCACCGCTGACATCATGCACGCTCGCCTGTCCCTCAAGTGTTGGTTGGCATAACTATGTAGAGTTTGTAGGTGCCCAGCTTTAGGTGATCAGTCTGTCGGCTCCCTAGTGACAAATGGCTTTGTTATGGCAGTGCTGTATTTATTAAGAGATCGGAAATCACCACCCTGTCGTCATACAAACACACAAAGCGCACAGCTTTCAAAGTCTGCTTTATTGGACTGTGTTTGAAGGCGTATTACTTTCCACGATCAAATGGAAAACAAAATGGCCTCTGTCATTCTATCTCCAAAGCAGCTGGGTAACATGGATATGTGCCACCGCCAACTTTCACGGCACTCTCCAGCTTAAACCACCTTAAGCCTGGTCCTTTAGCAACTGCCGCAATCCTGTGCCTTTAAATGGATATCAAACACAAGCACGAGGGCAGCGAAAGGCTTTGGCCTATTAACTCCCATCCCGGCATTCCTCGGTATTAGGAACCCATGCAGAACTTTATTTCTCAACGCTAATTCATGCCATGGATTATTAGCATTCTGAAATGGAATGAATACGGAAGCCGCCCCATTACTTGTGTTTACAAAGGGAGATTTACGGATTTAAAAGTTATCCACATTTGTTTTTTAATAACATTTAACCCTTTGCATGCCGGAGATCCCTCTCCCCTTGGTAATATACTCATAATGTATTTTGTATTCATGCACGATGTCTGTATGTACATATATATATATATAAAAAAATAATATATCTAAACTAATACAAGTGTACAGTTTATGCTACTTTAACTTGTTGATTGTTGTGTGTCTGTAATCTGCTTGCTCCAAGTTTTAGCTTAAAGAACTGCGTCGGATATAACATTAATTGCATCCAGCATTGAAAACCCTTGAACTTGGACTTAATGGTTCCCTTCATTGCCCCTAGGATGGTCGTAATTCTTTATGTTAGACAAGCCCAAAACACCTATCCCCCAAGGCCAGATCACCAGCAGAAGCCACACATTGTCACTTAAGGTCTGGAGCAGTAGGCTGACATGGTAGCAGAAATGGACCAAGTGGTTCTACCTGCATAATCTATCTGCACTAATTTGCATGCAGTAACTTGCTTGGGAGTCCATGCACAATTATCACCAACATGCTTTAAAAAGCAAACATTTTTGTTCTATATTTTTCACTAAACCATACCAGAAAGGTCTCCAGGATTGACCCAGAGCTCTGGTTCCCAGTTCAGTTTCTTCCTTCTCCAGGTATCATAACTTCACAAAATCACTTCTCTAGAAGAGGGAGTACCATTACATAAGTTATGGTGGGTAAAAATTAACCCCTTAAGGACAATGGGCGGTCCCTAAGTGTCTTACTCATTTTCAGACACCAGACAAGTCAGAAGGCTTGTTTTTCCGCAACCACAAGTTATTCTGGGTAGGCGTATGCAAATAAGGTTAACAATTATCACCTTTGTTAACCTTATTTGCATGCACCTACCCAGAATCCCTTGTGATTATGGCAGCACCATGATATTTCTGAGGGGAAAACCAAACCTTCTGGCTTGTCTGGTGTCTGTAGATGAGTATTTAATAATACTTCTACTGCCCTTTAAATTTAAGTGGAAGGATTTCCATCACTTTTACCCACCATAACTTATGTAATGGTATTTCTTGACTACCCCAAGCCTCAAGTACTAAGCCAGTGTCATTGGCACTATTGAAGTCTGAGGGGTGTCTCAGGCTAAAACAACCTTGCATTAATTGTTGTGGTTGTTTTTGGAGCACCAAAGGCTGTTGCTATAGGGGAGCACCTTTTCATTCTTTGACCCTTGTGCATATGTGTGTGAACCAATTATTTTGTTTTTGGCTGCACGGATATGGCCGTGCACTTATTTATTTCACTGTTGTACTTGTGCCTATTAATTAGGATGGGTTCCCATACTTTTGATACATGGCCTGAACACAGATTTCTTTGGACACATTTTAGTTTGATGTTTTTGGAGCACTCCACCACAGTGAAGACTGGAGTCCAGTTATTTGTTGGGAGAGGTGGGGGAAGTCTTGTGGCTGCCTACCTGTTCCTTACAGTGGTTCTCCTCTTCGGAGGGAACCAAGAAGATCTGACCCTCCTGCAGGCCTTCTGGCCAGGGTGGGAAGGAAAGGCCCTGGCATTCCCCATGGGGGGTTGCCGGGCAAACAGTTTTACGTTGGATTGGAGTTTCGCTGCAATTCTTCACTGAATTCACGGAGCACACAAAGAGAACCACGACACCTCGGGCTTCCAAAAAAAAAAAAACGCTGTCCATGAGTGGTGATCTGGCTATTGCACCTCTTACCTGTCTAAAGGCTGTCTTGTACAGCGGGCAATTACTTTCAAGGGATCCATGTATAAAGTAGATATAGAGGCAAAATGTGATAATTGTTGACCTTATTTGCATATGCCTACCCAGAATCCTTTGTGGTTGTGGCAGCACCATGAGATTTTTGAGGAAAAAACAAGCCTTCTGGCTTGTCTGGTGTCTGTAGATGAGTGTTTAATAATACTTCTACTACCCTATAAGAGGGAGAAAACCATCTAGCCCACCCTGGGACAACTCTTCCTGCTTTTCGTGGGATTGGGTCCCGATGTCATTCTCTGGTGCACATGCACAGAATTCGGATAGCCTAGAATGTAACGGTTCCCTTTGTTCACTGAAAATAATTATTTTTAATTTTTGTTCAGCTTTCGAAAAAACAGAAAGACAATCTAAAAGGCAAGGTTATACGGCTCTGCCAAACAAGAGTAAATCATACGTGGTTTTTGTGGACATGCCTTTAATGGATCCTATGATTTGCACATTAACTTTTCTTCTATGCCATAAAAAAAGTTGCGCCAATCGATTACATTACTTCTGATCTGAAGTCTTTTTTTTTTTTTTTATTAAATGTTTTATTGGTAGAATGTTCTTCCATCCCGGACTGAACGTAAATAATACCAGCACATCTCTGTTACTTCCTTACATAACATCCATGGATTTTAACTGGACAGAGACACGTAATTTTAAAGGGGGAACCTGGTCTCCTCTATATTTCTTCTTTCTCTTGGATTGGGTGCACCATTTGGCCACACCCACTCCCTACCCACTTCCCACCCACAACAAGGGCTAGCTCTGCACCTTCATGAAGCCACTCCCACAAAAAAAGAGGAAGCGCACTAGGTAGCCCTCCCTGGGAAACAAGTACTTCCTGTTATTCCATCGATGCCTTTATTAAAGTCATATCTCGGCGTGGTAGACATCGTCGTTTGGAATGTTATTATGTGTGCGAGTTCAAAGTGGCGATTAATTAAACTTAATCAATTGTTTTTGAAATGACCGTGAAAATGATGGATTTAAGCAATATTACTCACTATAAACAAGATTAGAAATATCTAAGACTTTACTGATTTCCTACAGGAAAGCCTGTCATATTTAATACACATTAAAGTTGAATGCAGGGCTTTCATTTTTCATTATTTCATGGTTAAAATATTTCTATGTGTCGTGTGAAGCCTTTCATGTAAAAAGTGAGACTTTTCAATATTTCAAAGACCACCATAAAGCAAAAACTCCAAGTAATTTAATTGATTAGCGACGTAAAATGCTGTTTTTTTTTGTTTTCTTTGGCAAACGCCAGGAGACGTTTAATTTCCTTGCATTAACCCATTCCGTGCTACAAAGATCCAACTTTTCCCCTTTGGCTCTGACCTGGTTAATTCTAAACCTAGAAGCAAAGCTAATGGGAATTTATGATAGGATATTTATAACGTAGATCTTTAGCTTGGTTTTAGGATATTGAAGAGAAATCAGGCCAGCAAATAATAAGCGTAGGATTAATATCCCATGTCAGAGGATACCGTGTCATAACATGTTCCTGGCTTGAAATGATCATTTTGTAGCTGTGGAAAAACAAACTGAAATCATGTTTCACAGCGGATTGAGTCATGGGTAGTATGCGAGGAGGGAATTCTGTCTTAATTTATCCCAAGAAGGTTACAAATTCATAGTTGGGGGTCAGATCAGTTTGGAGTATAAACATTTTTCAGTACATAAGGTGGGTCTGGGTTCCCTTAACGTTGTTTGGGGTATCGTAGAGTCCGACGTAATTTTATTTCCAGTGCACTGTTTTTGAAAGATTTTGAAACACGCTAGTGTGGTTTAAAGCTACGGTCAACCAAGTTTTGATGGAAAAATGTATCAAAACTTGATTTTTATGGGAGTTTTGATCATAGTATGCCAGTTTTGTTGGTTATTTTTATCGGTTAAGGTAGTGAGAGATATCTGTATTATGCTTTCGTGTCCCATCCTTTTATAAAGGGTTTATCGGCTGTGGGTAGCATGGCAGTCGGTTTCACCCACTCCCCTTATAAAACCAGTTCTAGCTTGGCTCATATGTGCCAAGAGGTTCCCTTGAATCAAACCTATGTCCCAACTGTTGGTTGTCCCATTTACCAGGGCTGCTGGCCAATACATATGCTGACATTGGTAGTTGCGCATGCCAAAAAGCTGAGGACACAGGCATACTATGAGGGGACCTCAGGTATTCGTAAGTATGCTCAAGTAGAGCCAAGAGGGTCACCAAGCTGGGCTTATTATTCTAAGTGCTGCTGCTTTAAAGAAATATCACTTTAGAGGCATAAAGTTCCCCGCTTTTTGTAGCCTTTATCTTTATTGCCTCTCTTCCTATTTTTTGCAGGATAGGTAGCTTTGCCTATTAACAAACATGCTTTTTTTTCCGCAACGATTGGCATATGGCATTTAACCCAAGAGAATATAGAATAATTTAACAATCCTTTCATACTACTATTTCATCTGTCATTGCAGCTTAGTGTGTTTGGCAGCTACAATATATCCTCGACGTAAATTCCTTTCTTCTTCTCCCTTTTTTTTTTTTTAAATTCTTTTATACTGAAGCAAATTAGACAAAGTTCCTATTGCACAGCCAATTAAAAATGTATTGTGAGTATACTTTAAGAAAACAAAAGGGAATCAGTTGAAGAGCCCCGGTAATCAGAGACAGGCATTCAGTCGCGTAACGGGAAAATGCTAATGGCAAGCAATCCGGCGCAGGTCCTATTGTAAACAGCGCATCCCAGTCAGAGGCCTGTCTGATTATTTGCTAAAAAATCACCGAGCGCTTTATACTAATGGACACTGATTTACAGCAAATTAAGCAATCAAATGTTTCTGTCAGAATAAAATGTCAGGTTCTCACCAGCGATTATTATTAGCCTGCTTTTGGAATTTGGCTGAGAACTTGTTCCCGTGGATATCTTATAGAAATTTAACATATTATACCTAGAACACATTTTACAACAGATTCCCAAATGATCCTTTCCCATCCAGCATCCTCAGCCCCTCCTCTCGCCCCCTCCCCCAAGTGCTGTTATTCTTCCTACACCCCTGCACAATTTTCATTCTCTTACCCATTATATGGTATCATTCTTCTCATACCCAACATCATGGTCATTATCGTACTATAACACATTAGGGTTGTTATCCCACTCACTCGATTTTATCTTCCTCCCCACATCACAGTCATTATCTAACTCGCTATAGCTTATGATTCCTCTTATACTCCACATCATGGTCACTATCTCACTATATGTATGTTGTCATCCTGTAAATAGCCCACATTATGGTCATTATCCAACTTGCTATATGTTATAATCCCCCATATGCTCCATACTATAGTCATTATGCAACTAAATATACATTATTGCCCTCTTAATGTCCCACCTCTTGGTGGGTAACCCGCCAAATATATGTTACCATCCTCCCCAGCACCAACATACCTCATATCACGCTCACCGTCCCACACCATCATCCGATTCACTATATGTTGCAATTCACCTATACCCCACAACGGTCATTATCTCACTAAGTATATGCCATCAGCCTCCCCATTCCTTATATCACAACATGTAGCCAATCCCATTGAAACAAAGAAGCTTTCGTCTTAAATCGTGGAATAGGTTGCCGTCTGAAGTCATTTTTGCCAATTTGATCAATATATTCAAAAAACGTTGGGATATTTTTCTATATATGAATTGCATACAGGGTTAACACAAGTAAAAGTAGATCATCCAAGGCGAGTCCAACTTGGAGTCAAGAAGCTTTTTTCCCGTTCGAGATGAATTACTGTTTTTACTTCTTTTGGATCAACTAATATGAGTTTATGGAAGGGTTGAACTTCACTATTGAACTCTCTAAATGTTGTCATGCTCTCCATACACCTCTTTGTGGTTATTATCCCACTCACTATTTGTTATCATACTCTAAGTCAGGGATCTCCAAACTCGGTCCTCCAGCTGCTGCAGGACTACATCTCCCATACTCCTCAGCCAGCCCCTTAGCTGAAGGAGCATTATGGGAGATGTAGTCCTGCAGCAGCTGGAGGGCCGAGTTTGGGGATCCCTGCTCTAAGTAAACCATATGAAGGTCATTATCCCACTCAATGAATGTCCTCCTCCTCCCCATACCCTACATCATGACCATCACCCCACTCGCTCCAGTTTATAACACATAGATCAGAGATGCCCTGATATATCATTTATCTCACTGCTTGATATCACATCTAAGGTAACATTTCCATGATGATTAGTGCCATTCGACCCAATCGTTCACTGGTGAACATTCAGTGAGCACGACCGCGACCGTCGCACGTCATGAATTCACAATGATTCCTGTTGGGTACCTTTAAGAAGATTCCCTGGCACTCTCTGCATTTCTTGGATAGGTTCTGTACATTATAATCATGTTATCACTCCTGATAGATTGCAATTATGATTAATCCTTCCCGACAGTAGTAAAAAAACCGTCAAATGCAAAAAGGCCAGAGGAAGAATAAAACTTTGTACCCATGGGTAGCATTTCAGACGTATTAATACAAGGTGAAGCTTGAATCAAACTGACATATAGACGTGAGTACAGATTGAGAGACAGTTTCTTTATTACTTAAGTAAAACAGCTCAATCCTAGCTTAGCGCAATTAATAAGAAAAATCTTTTATTATAGTAAACTTCTCTTTTATGTTTAACGCCGTGATATAGTATTCGGCAATAAAACTACACTTTTCATTCACACGAGGGACAGTCATTGGCCTTGCAAATTTAATTTTTAGCTTCAGTAGGCCAGTGTATTGAGCCAAAAAAGTATTATAGCCTAGTTTGAATTTAAATTTAATGACATTGATATATTCTAAATATTCAATGAAAACTTTCGTATGCAGATACAAGACGCTAAGGGCTCCGAGAAATAAGACCTTTGCAGGCTTGTTAGTGTAGGCTGCGTGGGAAACATACGTTGTGATTTGACTATAGGGTCCATATGTCAAGTCTCCTATGTCTTCAGACTAAAATGGAATACCTGTTTGGGTTTCCTACCGAAACCAGGGTTCATTTCAGATATTACTAAATAATAAATAAAACTACAGAGTCCACTTCCCTTGAAGAATCCTATTAGCATATACCCAGAAAACCAAAAATAGTATTAATCAATGGAGTTATAAGAAGAATAGATCTTACCAAACAAATGTCCCAGGCTTTTGTGATGAGATGAAGTGAAAATTGGTTTATTTAGACTATAGTATTATTTTTATTATTACTGCATTTTATTTCAAGCGCTCCAGGAGATTCCACAGGGCTATTACAGTGAGGGTACATACAAGCTTAACAAGAACATTGAAACTAATAATATTACCAATATTAAAAGCCTGTAATTGCCGAAGAAATGTAAATTTAGATTTAAAAAATCTGCATTGTAGTGATTACCAATTTTGCTTAAAAAAAGAGGGAAAAAATCCTTCTTGACTTCAAAATGGCCTCTGATTTCTCACCGGATCAACAATCTATAACAAATTCTGTCCTTATAGCCCATTACATCCCTGTATATTCTTCTTTGCTAAAAAAAACAACTCATATTTAAAGGAATTTATTGAATCTGACAAAACAACCTCTGTATGTAGTGAATTCCACATCTTTACTGCTCTTACTGTAAAGAAGGGTTCTGCTGCTTTAGGAGCAAATTCCTTTCTTCAAGACTGAACGGATGCCCTCTTGATCTTTGCAAGATAATTTTCTCAGTGCTGCCGTTCGGGGGGATACAACCAGTACCTGTGTATGGAGCCCAGCCAAGAAACATAGAATCTGACTTAGATTCAGGATAGCTTTATGCCTATTCCATACATATTTAAGCCTTGAATGTTCCCCGGTCTGTCATGTGCTCCTTTATTGGCCTTCCCTTCTCGCTACACAGGACTGTCCCCTCGTGATGTGCTATCCATGTCTGGCCCTTGTGGGCTTTAGGATCTGGTTGCCACTTTCCAGGCATTGAAGCCTGGTGACCTATCACGAGCTTGAGAGCCTAGGGGCCTCATTGTGAGCATCGGATGATAGAATGGGAGGAGCATGTGACAGACTGGTGGGAGGAGCATGGGTGGGGCAGAGGAAGGAACAGATGGTGGGATGGAAAGGGTGGCCCTGTTTTTTGATTTGTACCCAAGATGTCCGATGACGGCCCTGAACATTCTAGATTCTCCGATATACACACAGAGGGCTGTAGTCTTCTCCAGCCCATGTTAACTTGATACTGCGAAATCTTATTTCTATTACAATTAAATCAAAACAAATATTTCTTCCAAATGTCACAATCAGTGACTCTTTTATATGTGATTGACCTTTTTTTATATATATTATATGACAATCATCCTGAATATTGTGCTCACACATAATAGTGCTGAGTTACCTGCGACGCTTGGCTGTTCTCGGACAGGCTTTTATGATAATATCAAAGTAGATTTTGAGTTTTATGTTATATTTTATGCAGTGACATAAACATCCACATACACTTTTGATAGTACCATAAACCGCGTCCTGGCGCTAAACCAATTTACGATGGTTAGGTTGTCATAGAACACAGCGTTATTTATTTAATTGCTTGTTTGTTTTTCTAATTGTGCTTGTTGATGTCCAGAAACTACATATGTTATTTCGATCAAGAGTATAATTTTATACATAATAGCTAGAGGCACTTTAGATTCCTAATAAATCTGTTATTTCACGTTCCGCATCACAATGTGCATCATGAATCACACCTTACTATAAAAATGATGGGATTTTCATTGTAAAATTATGAGTTGTTTCTAAAAAAGTTGCGTTGTGACGGATAGCCATGTGAGGCCAGTTGTATAAATGTGTATTCCTTTAAAGGAAAGTTAATCTTCTCGAAAGCTTGTCCTTAAAACTAAAGGTTAGTCCAATAAAAAAAAAATTATTACCACAATACTCTTTTTTTTTCCATTAAAAATTGCCAAATATATATTACCGGTATTACCTACTAGAAAAACACCGAACCTTACCATATACATAAACAACCTGTGTTATTTATACAATCCTTGGAATTCTGCACTTTTTCCTGAGACCCACCTGCTTATCTTCACTTTCCCTTGAGAATTTGGAAATAACTTGTCTTACACGTATCTTATATGGTGCTAGATGGACAAGCAAGAGAGTCACCTCCACATGTTGTATCAGGGCCAGACTGGAAATTAAATAGCACCTGGCACTTTAAGGCCAGCGGCTGATAAAACGATCCATGTGTAGTCCTCTGCTGGTTGTATGTATCCATCCAGCTCTACAAACTACAGCATCTGCCACACTAGAGGTCATGAAGGTACTTGGGAAGCTCTGGTCCACCCATTTCAGGCCGAGCTTGTATGAAATGGGTGGACCAGAGCTTCCCAAGTACCTTCATGACCTCTCATTATGTCTACACTGTAAAGCCAACGTACCTGGCCATAGACTCCCCAAGAAGTCTGGGATTCCCTATTCAAAGAGGAACCGTGAAGACTTTGACCCTCTTCATGACATGGTGGAAAAAAAAGGACCGCTTTGCAAATCAAAAATAGCTTTTTCTGTAGTATGTTTAATATTCAGTTGTACCCCAATGTTTTTGCCCTTCTGAGTTGAGCATCAGTAGAACTAAGAATATACTATTTTAGCGGTTCTTCGGTGTCTCCTTGTTGTAAAACCGCGTTCCTCTGCAACAAAACTAGCACGCTGACATAATAAAAGGCTTTAAATCTCCGTTGGTTAAAAATTGGATTTCAGGATTCATCTGACTCATGCGGCCTTTTATTTTGAGGGGATAATGATTACTGGGGTTAACTTTTTGTTTTGGACTTAAAGATGTAATTCCAGTTTAATGGTGTAGTTTGCGGCTCTCTGCATGCAGTTTGAGTCTCTGAATAAGTACTAAAATCTATTATTTGTCTCCATTCCTAGACAACATAATCGTGTCGGTAAATGACAGGAGCAATTAAGTGTGTAACATTATGAAGAAATAAAGGTTTCAGGCCTTAGGATTTCACTTTATTTCCAATTACAAACCTGATGGAATGCAAGCATAAAAAATCTTAGGTTCCGCTTGGTTTATTAGTGACCCTTTTGTCACATGTAAAAGAACACTAATGCAGAAGAAAACACTCATAAAAGGAATGTTTATTCAGTTTCATTTTTTTGTTGTTGCTTACAGAAAACATAGTACAAGGTCAAGTACATTTATTCTTATTTTTTCTTTCTACCAGCAATGTTAATACACCCACACCAGTCTATTTAAAGAGGATCTGTGCTGTTCCTTAGATGGGTGGATTGGGGGGGGGGGGGGGTCAATGGGGCAACGGGGCAATCCCCCCACCCCGAGAAAGCCAATGGCATGCTTCACATGTATAATAATTCTCGGGTCCCAGGTGGTCCCTAGTCCAGGTCCCTAGTCCAGCAGCAGTATGATGCTGCTGGACTAGCAGAGCAACGAGCTGCATGGAAGGCATATTGGAGACAAGGCAAGTGAGTTGCGTGTGTCTGTCTGGGTTTGTGTGTATGGGTAGGTAAGCATGTGTGTCTGAATTTGTGTGTTTGGGCAAGTTAGCATGTGTATTTGTGTCTGGGTATGTTAGCATGTTTTTCTGGATATATGTGTATCTTTCTGGGTATGTGTGTGTGTGTGTTTCTGGATATGTGCGTGTACCTGTCTGGCTGTGTGTCTGCTTTTATTTGTGTGTCTTGGTATGTGCATTTGTCTGGGTATGTGTGCCTGACTAAGTGTACTTTTGTTTCTGGGTATGTTAGTGTGCATACGTTAGTGTGAGTGTGTGTTAGTCTGCATGGCTGTGTTTGAGTGTCAAGGCACATTAGTGTAAGTATCTGCATGTGTTAGTGGGTGTTAGTGTTGAATGTCCAGTTGTTCTAGCGAGATTGTCTAACTGTGTGTGTTAGTGTCAAAAAATTGTTATTGTGTGTGTACATGTGTGTTAGTGTATGTGAGTATGTTAGTGTGCATGTGTGTTAGTATGTCTGGTTGTTTTAGGGTGAATGTCTGGTTGTGTTGGTGTTAGGATGTATGTGCTAGTATGAGTTGGAGCATGCTAGTGTGAGTGCCTGGATGTGGATGCCTCACTATGTGTTGAATGTCTAGTAGTGTTAGTGTCTGGATGTCTGTGTATATCTGTATGCGTGTGTGTGTTAGTGTGAGTGTGTGCCATTACCATCAACTATTGTTAAGTCCGTAGCCAGGTTGCGTAAACTGAACCATTCTGAGCGAATATAAGCATAAGTTTGTTGTGATTCTGATAAAGTCTTGATAAACGGTTGGTAATTTATTTCATAGTGTGAGGGTACCGAGGTTCTTCATGGACCCACCTGTATCTGATACGTGGTAACTGCTCTATAGGTTCATTCATAATGTGGCTCTAGAGTAGGACAGGGTTACTTTAAAAATATATTCTACTGAACTTTCATTCTTAGATTGAAACCGCTGAAAGAAAACAGATATGTGTATTTCTGTTACAAAAGGATTAATGGAGATCAGAGGTTGCTTCTTGTCTGTTCAGAGGTCAGATTCATTTAGTTTTCAGTTATTTCTTAATAAAACAGATGTGCGTGATCAATATTTGTTCACGGGGAAAAAATAATATCTGTGGTCTGCGGATTTTTTTTTTTAATGGGAGAGTTGGCAGAATAATTTTCGTAGGCGAGGGACCATATCCAAAATAAGATGGTGTAGTTTGTATTTAAATAAAAGAACTGTCACATTCCATTTACGCTTTGTGTCAACTTTTTTAAAAAGATTAAGTGTTTTCTTTAAGAATCAATAAAAGAGGGCGTTGTGATTGGTTCCTTGCTTGTTTTGAAAATGTACAAAATGGGAATACACCTAATACATTGTCTTTCAGTATTTTTGGTGTCTGGAGGGAACGGCCTTGCTAGGCTCATGTGTGGTTTGACGAGAAATTACTAAGCTGTTAGTTGTCCTCAAGTCTGGCCTACCTTTTGCCAATCATATTTTCTATTTCTGTTGATTAATGACACGTATGGACACCCTGCTGTACAGTTCTCGGCCCAATAAAACTTCTTGAGTTCAAGGAATCAACTAAGATTATTCCACTATTACGCTACGTATGGCAAAATCAATCATCGTTCCAATGCTCAAGGCTTGTTGATATCTAGTATCCACTCACTTCCTGCCTCGTTCTGTCCATTTCCCATCTGTTCTGCCCTTTCTCCCCTCACCCACAGCTAGCCTTTATGCCATGAGTGGTGGCCCAACTTCTCCTGGACCAGCTCTACGCTTCACAACTCCTGCATGGTAATGAATCGTGAGACCCCCCCCCTATTTAGCCATATCTCTCCATTTTATGGAGACCATTGAGTTAATTATGTCATACCTCATCCGATACAGGTAAGTATATTAACATTTTAATGATGTCGCTCTAGAGGCGTACATCTGCCGGCCAGTGCTCTACTGGTCTGTGCTCATTAATAGGGGTTAATTAATATCTGTAACTGTCAACAACAACAACAACAAAAAACCTTGAACCTCCCATTGCCTTGAATTAGATTGTCCAGCTGCTTGGAATAACTCATTAACACGTTGAGAAAGTGAAGTCTCCTTCTCGGACACCAATCATTGTGTTCCATCCACCGAGCCTCGCGGTGAGGAGGTACCAGGATATTTATCACGCTGGGATATACCCTGTTGCCGTTGTCTCTTTGAATGACTGCTGCAGCTCAGTTATGGAGTTGCGCGCATCGAGAAACCAATTTGCAGTAATGCATAATCAGAGCAGTTGAAGGCAATATCCATTAATAAATGTGGGAATCTCGATTTCCAATTATTTTTTTTTTTTTGCAGGCAGTATACATGGGAGCAGCTTGCTATTTGCATATTCAAAGCGCCTCATAACAATTTCAGGAAGTGATTTGTTAATGATGAAGTTCTCAAAACAGCTTTCATGCAGTAATTGATAACAGCCTAGAGACGGCAACCTATCAGCCCTTTTTAGTCTCTGGGTCATTGTTGGCAAGTTTGATGGCACGAGGAAACCTTGCCATCGGAACGCGGTTCAGAACAGTAACAATGCTTTGCCGTGAAGGCTCTTGGCACAGTCACTCGGATAATCACAACAGTGGCATCATTTAGCTTCTGGCTTTAGAACTTTGGCAAAGTGCAATTAAAAATAATTATTTCACGGCCTGCTTATTTCTCCCGCAACAAATAAACCCTGACCTAATTAGTGCTGTTTACAATTGATGATTGTTGAAACAGAACAGAACGATAGATAGATAGATAGATTTTTCCTGTCTATTTACTTTATATGATCTTTTAAAATGATTCTTATTTCACATGGACAGGAGAACATTATAAGGTGTATTTTCTATGATGTCCAGTCTGTCTGACTTTACAAATACTGATCTGATAATCCTATAATTTTTAGCCATAATAAGAATTAATGCAGCCATTTATAATGCATGTATGAATATATATATATTTTTATATGTCACACAATGTCACAGGTCAGCTACCCTGGGAAGATCCCATATATGATATCTACCTACCCCAAGGAATTAGTGTAGTATCCTATCCGCATTGACATGGGATAAGTCAGTCTGTTAAGCTTGTTTGAGCAGGACCCTCCTCACCTGTTGTCTCTGTTAGTCAATTTGTAATGTTACATACTACTTGTTGTGTCCTGTCTACCCATTGTACAGCGTTACGGAATTTGATGGCGCTATATAAAACTATAAATAATAATAATAATCTACTCTGTACACAACACATTTTTTTTTTATAATTTATTTTTTTTGCCGGTTTGGGGTACTTGTACACGCAGTAGAAGAATGTGTATGTCAGTCAGTACGCCTAATGTAGTTATCCTACAAAGACAAATGGCTCTGACACAGATTAGTTTTGTCCATATAATCTGGATTCAGTATTGATTCATTTCCATTCTACTGGCTTGGTGGTCACACTGGTCCATGATGTAATAAAAAGTACAAATATTAAAAGAGAAGAACAATATAATGCACAGTACAGTATACTGGCCCAAACTGTGGTTCTTACGTTGCTACTGGGCAGGATTATGACATCTCATGGTGCTCCATCCACATTATTTCTGTTGAACGCCTGGTTGGTAGAACAGGCCAGATGCGTTTATACAGAGTCTTTATATGCGGATACTTTCAATTGGGGCAACAAAAATGTTGCATTAGCTTTTGGGATAGCAGAGGTCTCTTCTTCAGATGGAAAGATGATAGAATATTAATCCAAGAAAAGAAAACACGGCTCTCCAGGGATGTTGCAAGTGAATCCATACGTTTAAGGCTGTAGGTGAGAATTGATAAAGGGCTGTGTGTACCCCAAAATGTTTGTGCTCCCACCTTGTCTGTCGCGTGGATTCACTGGCCACATCCCCGGAGCGCTGGGTTTTCTTTTCTTGGATGAATGTCCTTTTGTGCGTTTGGGCATAGCTGCACGGGATTTTCCTTTTTTTGCCTTTTTGAAAGATGATAGAATGTTGAAACGATAGGAAATAATCCTCTATACAGTATCATTTGCCGATAAAAAATGTATAATATCTATATAGTTAGTTATATTACATTTTAATTAAAAAGAATATAATTTATTTAAAATTTAAATAAGAGAAATTGATGATTGGGTTCTTTTGCAAGGCTACGCATGTCATTACTGCAGGTATTGGTGAAATCACACATTCCCCCTCTTCTTACCGATGAAGTCCCATCGGGTCATGGGATATTATGATATTTTTGGCCTAGGACGTCTTCCTCCCAAGCTTTTGCTGAGCGGGTCTCGCATGGTCTCGTAGGTTTTTCTGCTCCGCTTCCCTTCATGCTAATGAGATTTCAGACAGTGAGCTGTGAAGCGCAGGAAAGTGATCTACGATACCGAGATGCGGGAGCCGGCCTGTGGCTTGCTGCTCCGCTTCTGCTCTAGTTCTGCTAAATAGATTGCACTTATTTATTTATTTTTATAGACTACAATCTGTCCTTTGGTAGACACCATATTTGCATTTTCTTTACTTTGGTCAGGCAGCAAGAGTGATGGCTAGCTCTCCACCCCGTTTTGTTGTATTTCATTACAACGCTTTCTTTCAGGACAGCCGTTTCTTATTCGGTAGTTTTACGTCCTTTATATTAAGATAAATCACGTGATAGTGTGTATTTAAAAAATTAAAATTTATTAAATAATTTATAAAAAATACTTTTTTAAAAATGATTACGTAAGTGCCAGAAATAAGCGTTCGTATTTAGTTTGATGAACGAAAACGCAACATTCACGATTGTTTTCATGTTCTCCGAATACAAATGCACAAGTCTACTATTTAATTAATTAATATTTAATTTGATTTAACATATTAAACCCTGTTTTCGGTACCAATGCGTAGTGGTTCCATAGTGTGGGAGGTGTGAACTGCTTTTTTGGGGGGAGGGGCATGTCACTTAGTATATATGTCTAAGCACCTCCCCTTTTTGAGCATGTATATGATTGGCATCCAGGCTCCTCCCCTTTCCAGCATTTTATGATATCCTTTCACCAAAACTGAATGGAGCAGTTTTTTCTTTTATGCTGAGCAAAGATGGATGGGAGGAAATGCAGTTGAAGAACAAGTCTATGCTTGTACATGCGCGTTAATGTCAGGAAGAACAGCACTATGTAATATTTTGGACATGAGTAAAATAATGTGCAGCCTTGCTAGGCATCCTCGCATTATCCCTTTTCCACCAAACTTTACTGTAGGCACTATGCGTTCTGGTAGGTAGCATTCTCCTGATATCCGCCAAACACAGAATGATCCATCAGACTTCCAGATAGAGAAGCGCGATTCTGATCCATCACTCCAGAGACCGTGTTTCTGCTGCTCCAGAGTCCAATGGCGGTGTTCTTTACACCACTCCAGCCATGGAAACCCATTTCATGAAGCTCCCAGCGCACAGAGCTTGTCTTGATGTGGCTTCCAGAGGCAGTTTGGAACTGGGGAAGATCTAGTAGGGCAGAAAGTTCATGAACTGGCCCCCTTTAAAGTCACTGAGCTCTTCAGTACGACCCATTCTACTGCCAATTGTTGTCCATGTCCATGCCTGACTTTATACACCTGTTAGCAATGGCTGCGGCTGAAACACCTAAATTCAATAATTAGTAGGGTTGTCCACATACTTTTGGCCATATTGTGTATGTTGGGTTTATTCTCACTGTCTCCCCATCCCTGTTTAGTGTCTTGGGGGCTACTCCGGCCGCCTTAACCCAAACACAACCTCTTCCTCTGGGTGACGGGTCCTGGGAAGTTCCAATGTATATTATAAATCGCTGTCACTTTTCACAAATACTATATTTTACATTTCATTCCACCAGACACTCATATGCATTAGTGTCTATAAAGTAAAAAAAGCAATATGTATGTTCTAGAAACCCACTTTGAATTAAACCATTGGGGGATATCCTCCTACATTCCTCCCCTCTGTGTAATCTGTATTATTCCTCCCCTTTAAGGTTTCTCTGTGATTTGTTCGGGCAGCCTTTGTAAGGGTGATGGAACAAGGGGGTGATAACCTCAGTATAGAAATACTTTTGCCACCTATTTTCTTGCATCCTGACCCTTTTCACAGCGACTGCCTAGTAATAATAATTCCTCCAATTAACTCTTTGCAAGCCAACGTTACTCTACTCTTTATCGTTGTATAAGTTCATACTGGGGGAAAAATGATTGCTGGCGTTTAGAGTAATATCTGTTTATAACGGGACTCTCCACCCAACTTTCCACCCGTGGATCTGTATTTAATGAGTGGCTCTATAGTGGCGTTAAGAAAGCAGGATTTGCAGTCGTGTCATGCGCCTGGATGAATTTTCTAAATGTAAATGAGATTCTCCCAGTAATTTATTTACATTTGTTTCCAACACAACAAATGAGACATCACGTAGTTTCATAATTTCCCATGACCGAGCCACCAGCATGCGGTGTGTAATTTGGCGTGATTTAAGATGGTTATCTGTAGGCTTCTGTTACATCACCTGAGATGGGTAAAAAAAAAGTGTTTTTTTTTCATAATATTGTATCACTTGTTAGAATATGTAAAATTGTTTAAAGTGGGCCAGACGTACAAAGACATCCTGTACAGGGAACTTGTCGGACATACTCCTCGAATGCCAATTTAAACCCCAATATATATAACCACCCACCTCCCAAAATAATGACACAGAACAACCAGCTGGAAGTGAGGTGGCCGCGGTTTTTGTGTGACGTGCCTGACCCGTCGTAGGATGTTAAGGGGTTAGTAAGAAATGGCAGCAGCAACAATTAAGATCATAACAAATAACAAGAAAAGGGTCTATTCGCTAAAGGGTGAGTTTTCTGGAGAGTTGTGTTTCAGCTCTTTGACTTCACCGTTCGTTGTGAAGGGCCAACCACAGTGAGCTTCTGCTGCAGGAAGAGCTTGCCGGCCCCGTATAATATATAGTCAAATCGGCAAGATGTCTCCTCACTCAAATTATACATTATACAGCGCCAGCTCAGCCCTTCTTTCTGGAGAAAACTGTCAGTGTTGGCCTTCATAATGAATAGTCAATATAGGGCAACTCTCACGACAACTATCCCTTTAGTGAATAGACCCCAAAGTGCCGTCCATCGACTCCAGCTGTAAGATCCTTGAACTCCGAGAGCCTTTTGGTAGCACATTAGGCCCATCGTTACATCCCCAATGCTCTTACTATATTACAAATGAAACTGCCTGTCGCCATTGTTTGACAAGGGCAAGCAATAGTTAATCTGTAAGAAACCATAATGTTTTGTATTTTTTTTGTGCACAAAACACAGCTATTACGTTTCTTATAAGAAAAATGATGATAAATTGGTTAAAGCGAGATACTTTTAAAGGTCAACAACTAAATAAAAAAAAAAAACACATTTTCATGTCTTTTATATAGTCCAATTGTTTTGCATTTCACATACAACACTAAACTATTTTATTGTGCGTCTACATTTGCAATTTCATCAGGAACTAAGACTCTGCATGCCCTGCGGCACTGATTTGAAAAATTGCTCAAACTTAGGATAAAGGCAATGCGTTGCATTAAATCAGCTTCATTGGGTTCATCATCATAACCAGTGGCTAATTTCCATTCCAAAAGCAAAGTATCCACTATCCTAATGTGGCTGTTTCTTGCTTTCAGCTTTCCGGGTTCATTCACTAAAGTGCTTATAATTTTTGTCTTTTTGGAACTGTCGGGGGAGAATATGAGCATATGTGAGTACGTCTATACGGATGGTGTAAGGCTACATGGAAGTTCGTGCTGGTTCTTTTTTTTATCCTTTAAATGAAGAGTTTGGTCCGTATAATTATATATATATATATATATTTATATATATTTATTTATATATTATATATTTATATATATATATATATATTATTTTTTTTTATATAATTTTATATATATATATATTTTAATATATATACTGAAGCCCATTTTGCTTGATCTTCAGAGTTAATGTGTTTCGCGCTTACGTATATTTAGTTCCTGGTCTTCTCCATGTGCCCTTCGCAATGCTCCAGCATCACCTTTCCCAGCCAAATGCATGGCCACATATTGCCGACAATAAAGCCATGTTTTGTGGCTTTCTCATCAGTGGCATACCTATAGGCCAGACCCAGGGAAGGGCCCTCACCGTTTGTTCCCAGAAATGACTCTTTTGGGTCTTAAGGAAGCGCGGCGCAGAACACTTCATGTTATAGAGGCTCGGCTAGTTGGATCTTTCCCATGACACGTTTAAAAAAAAATAAAAAATTAGAAGCAATTTTATTACAAATAAATGATGTATGATTCATTATTCTATAGATAATATCAGCGGGCATGCCTTCCCAACTGAAAGGGAAACAAATTGGTATTTTTTTTAAATTCAATTAAAACCAAATTGAAAAAAATCATATTGAACCGTGAAAACTACATCCATAGAAGTAAGACCTTCCCCTACGATACATACGCTTTTCCGACAGAGAAAGAAAGCACAAAACGATCAGCGGAATGTTAATATTTAAATGAATAAGAGAATGATTGCACAAGACTTACTTTTTATGCAAAATAAAATAAATGTTCACATTATACTATTTAAAAAATATGTTTGGTTTTTTTTACAAAGAATTGGGATCCTAATGACTATGGGTGATGCCTTAGTTCCCCCCACTTTGAGGACTTGGAACATTAGTAGTAGTGAAAGATAATACTCAGTTGCGTCTTCAGTCATCCCAGGGGTTTAAAAACCATCATGGGGGGCAGGTATTCTTTATTGGTTGGGGGGGTAAATGAGCATTCTTACCGAGCACGTTTGGAATAGTCAACTTTCCTGAACAAACTTTGCAAACCACACATACCAGATCTTAAATAGTGGGAAAAAGTTTAAATCTAGTTTATGTGAGGCAGGCATTTAGGCTGCCAGCATCTGCGATCATAATGTTTTACGTCGAGGAAAAAGACAGCCAAATTCAAAATGCTGATAATCTGTAGCATGGGAATTGGAGGCAGTTTTGCCCTTAATGACATTAAAGTTGTAATCTGCGTAAATGGGGAGACACTCGTCACAATCGTGTAGCTGCAACTACAAAGTCAAGGGAATCAAAGACCTATTAAAATGGGACATAAATAGATTTTTACCTTTTATTAAAGGGACACTTATTTTGTAAGTACTATAATAGGCATTCATTAAACCCGCTTACAAAAATAAAGATAAATTACCTTTAGCAGAAGCTGCGGCTCCAGAGCTACAGAACAACCCCTTGCCCTCTCTCACTTAAAGCTATCACTAAGGCGCAGGAAATTGCTCCCATAGAACTCAATAGGAGCACTTTCTGTGCATGTGTTTGGCAGGACACGTCTCCTGCAAGCCAAGTACCTGGGGGGCAGGGAAAGACACAAAATATCCAAGGGGGCTACATGAACAGCATATGATGGCTGTGACGGTCCTTTAGGCATCATAGAATTAGAGGATATACACATTAGTTATACTATCTGAAGACCATGTGCTACAGACAGATATGATTTGTCTTCAAATGTTTATGAGCCCTTAATATATTTAAATAGTTTACCCCCAAAGAGGAGGCGTCTCTGTCCCCAAATTATACTATATTATACATAAAACCATGTCATTGT